>UELU01137997.1:0-49419 GCA_900490025.1 Megastigmus dorsalis | reverse complement strand
TATTTCTGCATGTAACTTTTTTTATTTATCATTTTGAGTAATACCAGGAGCTGAGCGCCATAGTGCTCGGTACGATGAACCGTTCTGTGCAATATGAGGCTTCTTTGACTTATAGTTTTTCTATGAACTTGGAACTACAAACTATTGAGGAGGGGGGTAGCTCCGGCCTCCTCTTAAGTTGTACTTAAATACTCGTAATCTATTGATTTTATCGAAAAAAGAGTCCAGTACGAAATTTGGCCATAATTAAATTTTACAGCCAACTTTAGGTCCGTTTGATTACTATCGAACCTGAGCGTATTTTACCCTCTGAATACAGAAATATATATAGATACCACCATAGTTACATTACCGTATACGATTTTCAGATATAATTTGGATAGGATGTAGATATATGTACAATAATAATAATCAAATGCAGTCCTTTCCGAGAATGTTACAAAAATATACTCTTGTGAAATTTCATTAAAAGCTATATCTATTCGTATTTGGGCATGGCAGTCCTATGGAGCATTTATTATACTTGTAAGTATTATAGAATAGAGACACATAATATCCTGATACATTTTTATTTAATTCATTTATTATTTCAGACAAAAGTGTTTACAGCATGAATTCAATCTCTTGCGATGATATAGGTATATATAAAAACTTTTATTTTCACCTAAAACTTTATGTTTTTTTTTTATATTCCGGAACTACTATACTTTTATAGTTCCGAGGACAACCCGAATATTTATTTGGACAAAAGTTGAGTAAGAATGAATGCAATACAATAGTAAATCTAAGATATTAAAACATGTATTGATAAATTGATAATTATAATGCACACATAAATCGATTACTTATACAAACATACTTTTAGAGCTAGTATATCATCACCTATACGATCTGCCAAATATTACTGAAATAAAAACAAAGAAGTCCATCATTATCGGTAACTTTTTCGTCGCGAATACACAAAAAAATCCTCGAAACCGGCGCTCAGCGAAATAAATGCACCAACAGCAGTAGCATCAAGCTTTTCATCATCATCTCTTCCCCTTTCCATTCTGCGCCCCGCTGAATACGTCGCTAATGCTCGCACAGACAAGTAGCGATCGTCGTCTACGTGAATGACACAACCAGTTAATAGTGCAAAAAGAATGGGAGTAGGCAAGAGCGATAACAAAAGGGGGAGAAATGGGAGCGCACGGAATGAATCCATTGATCTTAAATCATCTCCTCGGCCTGAAAAGTATAACCACCTTCGAGCGATTCAAGAGAAGATTTCTCATTTCGTGGATTCGATGCACAATGTGGGAATGGAGACGAGAGGCAGAGCTGCTGAGAAAAAAGTTGGGGGAAAAATTGAATGCTTTGATTTTTTTTTAATCAGCGGTAGGGTAGAAGAACTTTTTATGTATGGAATATTGAGTGTAAGCGTTGATTTTATGCTGATATATTATACGAGCAAGACTATTGCTTTATTAAGAATTGACTTTACAAATTAATTCACGTTGGATTTATTAAATTTTCTTGCAATAAATAGTTGAAACTAAAGTAAGTAAACATTTCCTTCTAGATAATTCATAATTTAAGTACTCCTTCCAGTATAGTTAACAAAACCGAAGCAATAACGATTTTTCCGTTCAATATCAGCAAAAAAAATACCTTTGCATCCTCAACAAATATTTATGCCTCCAACACACGCACTCAGAGGCTATTATTAACCTTATCTTCATATCCGAATACAACGAAAAGGCATTGGATAAGAACCGCCCGATCTCTACTAATCAAATCGATTAATCAGTTCTGACAAGTCCACATTCCCACCCCAGCACACACCCGCACGCATGTATACGCACTTGATCTGAAAAAAGAGCGAGAAAGAGAAGACAGGAAAAAAAAAAGAAAATAGGTCAACGAGCATGCGCTCTTGTCAATCTTATTCTTCCCTCAACACACGAAAAACTTTTCACGGTCTGTATACGGGCGATAGAAGCCGATATACGCACGCACACTCGCATAGAAAAAGAGCAATTAAGGGGTGGAGATAGGAGGATAGGGTGGAATTTTTCGATTTAACGGTCGAACGGACTTGGCCGTAGGGGTATTAGGCTTCAGCCTCTATCAGACTCTCGTTAACTTGCCACTTGGACTCTCTTCGAATCCTCTCTTTTTTTCAACCTTCCTCCCTCCCACCTCTGTTTCTCTCTAGACACGCGTGTTTTTTACCTTCGTTAAAGCGCATTCGTATAATAGCAGGTGAAGAGAGACAGAGGGTAAGGGAAAAAAAGATTCTGGTGAAGAAGGAGAACGGAAAAGTACGTCAACGACCTTGTTTCGGGAAGTTTTTTTCTCATCGAGTATAAGATTCTTCGGGTTCGCTTCTTTTTCGGTTTGGGATTTAAGAGAATGAAAAATCGATTCCAGACGCGACTGAGAGTTTTTCGCGCGAGACTTTCTTTTTTCGGATGGTTAGGTAATGCTGTTACAGAAGGTGTAGAATGGGGTTTTTTCGTCGTAGATGGAATTAAAATATTTTTTTTTTTAATTTTAAGCTACTTAATCTTATATAAAATAGAGCTTTCATTGAAACTGCAATCATTTGATGAAGCATCAGTGAGAATATTTTTAAAGTAAAAATTATCATTTTACTTATGTATGCTATTCAAATTTTGTTTCGTATTATTTTTACAATGAAATGAAAAATATAATCAAAAGAATTTGTATTTTTATAAAATAAAATAATAACTTCTTTCTTTTAAGGTTAATTCATTCGCTCAATGTATTAGTTTAATAACTGTGCTTAAAAGCACAAAGCAATTGAGCGAACTCAACCATTTCCGAAAAAGATAGCTTCCAATATTCATAAACTACATAGAATAAAGCCTTTTGAATACGAGGTGTTCAATTTTTTAGCCATCAACTGATCAATTTTATAGGACATTGTTTAGTACTTGCCTCGTAACACACACACAACAGCCTGATTTCTGACCAGATTAGCTATACACAATGTATCCAATTTATGGCCTTTTTCTCTGTACTAGTTGCAACTTGCTAGAAATATATCGATCAGATTAGGATCCTGTTTCTGTTCACTGAGCAACGTGTTATTTCGTTGAGGTTTGAATCTTTGGAACGCAATGATATATCCTTTTAAAAATTCAGTGAAAACAAAATGCTTTATAACTAATTTTATATAACATTAGAAAATTACTATCGTATTTCATGCTGCAATAAACTTCAAAAGTATATTCAAATATCATCATCCTTTCAAATCCGAACCGCCTCATGTACAACTTACACCATTCAACCTAAAAAGCCTGGGGAGAGAAAAATATATATCGGGTCGCATCGTTGTTGTCACATTCCTTGCGACAAGGAGGAAAAAGAAGGCCCGAACACTCCCTCCTCGCGTTGCCCCCGCAAGTGCAACAGTAGGAGCAGCAGGAGCAGCAGCAGCAGCAGCAGTAGTAGCAGCTCCGGTGCGCTCGCAGTCTCGCGCACACGACTATTTCGCACGCTCACCGAATCAATATTGATACGCGCACCAAAAAAGCGAACGGTAGAGGAGAGAGAGAGAGAGAGGGAGCTGAGGATGGCAAGCTGTAACAAAGTTGAAATGGTCGTTAGAGTTTCGCCCACGCGTCTGCACTTTGTTATTCAATATTTGTGCACGGCCATTTGTTATTCCCAAAACTACCCGCGACACAGATATTTTATTATTCAAAAATCGTTATTATTCATGCGTTTTATGAATTGAAAATCATGATGCAAGAACTGAAACACCTGTTACTCGGATTTAGCAGACAATGTCTGTGGTGCGGACAATAGTTTTGATTCGATGATCGAATGTGAGCTGAGTATATTAATTTGTCAGGATACTCTGTTCGCGTGTATCATTGGGAGATACTTTTAATTGGTTGAATAAATGAGCAGTACAGTTTGTTAATTCTTCGTATCAATATGTTGCAGTGTTCCTGATTTATAAGGGGATGAATGACTTTTGCGTATAGACGATGTAAAACTAATTAAAGTTGTGATTTATTAGCGATATAAACACGGAAAAGTTCTTTCTCGATACTTTTGATGTTTGCGCTATAAAAATAGGCTATAAATTTTTTTTCGTACCCAAGGCAACGGTAAAATGATCCCTACGCAGGCATTAGCTTCTAGCTTGATTTATTTTTTTTCTTTGATGATGATCGATAAATTTTACATGAGTGCTTGAATCAATTGAGTCGCAATTCTTACGCTATAAGATTATGTCTTTTAGAATTATATCATAGTAAAAAGGTAGTGCTTGACAAGTAGGCATCACACATACTCTTATTAATTTTAAATTAAAACTTTCCTTGAAAAATGTCATATTAATTTTTTTGACAAAGAAAATGTTCCAAACGTAAATGCAATTGATGATATCAAGTCTCGTAAATATTGTAAAAAAGAAAAATAGAATACAACACCAGATGCGACTATCCGTTCGCGAAAGCTTAAATTCAGCTCACGCAAAGAACCAGACTTTGCATCAGCTGGAAAGATAATAAATCCTTACTGTTTCAGATTCTAACAGAAGGAGAGCTAAGCTCTGGGTTTTCGAGCGAGCATAAACTAGTGATTTTTCGTTCACACACAGCAGCGCCCGAAGACCATGAGCGAGCTGATACTGACACGGTGCGGTGTGCAAGAAAGTGGCCAGCGCCCCCTAGAAAAGCTCGGAAGAATCCCGAGCTCGCCGGGCTATCGAAACTCTCCGATAGCTGGTGTGCCGTTATCACGCCGGCGCAGTAAACACAGGAACACTGGCTTTGCCTCCTGGATCGCTTCGTTCGCCGGTTGCCTAGCACAAAAATATTTATCGACGCGTGCGCGGCGCCCTATAGAACCTCTCTCTCACACACACACTCTCACCTTCTCCCTCGGGCGACCAAATTAGAAATTCTAACGAAGATTAAGGCGCAAAAGCTCTCTTGGAAGAGACAGCGGGAGGTTCTATGCAAATCGTACCTGCCGGCATCTCAAGTGACCGAACTATGTATGCTCGAGTGCAGGGAGCTTTCAGTGTCGAGTGGTTCGTGGTTTTGCAAAAGTACTGTCGCGATGGACCTTTTTTTACTAGCTGCAGCTCTCGTTTCGATTGTTCTATGCTTGTTAATCTTTTGAGCTGTGCTTGTATAAAAATTCTGGCACTTGTCCGGCACAAGTCACGATCGCAACCTTTCAAAATCAAAGCATCTAGAAATTTTCTTAGTTCATTTCATACAATCCACTAATTAATATTTAGTTTTTTTAAAGTAAAGTCTGGATAAAAGTCTGATACTGTGGCCTAAATCAGACTTCCGTCAGTTTAATGAATCTTCACCCAGTTTTTGTGCAATACTTGTACGAATACTTGTATTTTTTTTGTACCCCTTGTAAGAAATTACATTATGAAGAATCCTTAGATTTATAACCAAGAGAATAATCCTATTACATTTCGTTCCCACCACCATTTGACATGGAATCTCGCCCGTATCAAACGGCGCGCGTCTGTCGTTCGAAACCGCTGAAATGAATCCACGATTGCGTCGTCTGGCTTAGCTTATAAGTGAGCACACGGATGTATGTGCGCTCGTGTGAAACACAGGCGCTGCTCCGGAGGCCAAAGTGGAAATCCCCCAATTTCGCGTAGTATAGCGTAGCAGGTTTCGACGTCACAGACGTCGCGGCTCAGAGCTAATCAAAACGGAAATGCATTGAATAATCATTTCACTCTAACGACAATTTCCAAGTTGCTATTCTTCCCGGGGCTTGTTCAACGCCGAGTTGAGTTAAGTTTTAGCGATGAGTATGGTTATATAGCGAAGAATGAGAATTGCGCCTTTGAGGGTAGATTGAATGAGACCAAGTTTGTATTGTCTGAATTTATGCGAGTGGCGTGGTGGTGGTGGAAGTAGGGGGGGGGGCGGGGGACAACCATACTCGATTTACTTTGAAGAAGGTGCGCAACGCCGCACAATATGATTTAATCAGGTTTCCCAAAGATACTTTGCATGCTATGAAAGCGTTAAAAGCCGGAATGCCTGTGGATTGCTTCATTCGCGAAAATTTGAAAATTATGCTGCTTAAGCTTTTGATATTGTGTGGCACTTTATGAATAAAAAGTTGTCGGAAGCTATTATATTTGTGCAATTAAATATTGTTGAGTGATGCTAATGTTCTTGTAATGTCTAATCCTTCAACCAATCAAGATTAAATTCATTCTACAAGATTAATTTATTATCATTCCAGATAGCATAGATTATTTCAAAAAGAAAAAGAAGCACATCCTGAACGCGCCATTTATAAGAATTCATTTTTCCTATTATAGCAAATGTTTGTATCTTGAACACCACCTTTATCGCGCCCGCGATAAGCGTTGTAGCGTACAAAAGTCAGCGAAATTGTACCGAAAAAACAGCCGCGACTGACTTCCGTTTCTCCATTCTCCTTTTTTTCTCTCCGAAGCTCATATGCATGTGCCTGTGTATAAATCGCATTCACTTATTTGAGTAGGTGCTTTTAGCAGCTCGTCGTTAACATTGCGATATCGATTTAAACATCGTTAACGCTCACGCGAGGTGAAAGTATATAATATTAAATTTATAAGGTAAAATATAAAATTTTCAGAGAAGGAACCGATACTCAGTGAATTTTTAATTTTTCTTTTCCAGATGCCAGTGATTAAGATTGAAGATAATTTAAATAGAAGAAGAATAATAAAAAAAATTATTTAAGTACATGCTGTTTATATGATGTCTCTAAAAAGAAATAGCAACATGGATTTAAATAGAATAAGAATAATAAAAAAAATTATACTCAAGGGCATCTTCTATACGTGACGCCTCTAAACAGAAAACGACTCATCGATTTACTGTGGATGCAGTCCACCTTACAGAGGGAAATAATATGAGTCTAAAATTCTATCAAGTATTGCTGGATGATCGATAAATTCTTTCCTTATTTTGAAAAGTAAGGGAACCGGAAAATTTCCACTCAGGTACTTTTGCGAGAGAAGAGCTAAGACTTTTTGCTGGATAAGGGTTATTAAAGGTTGTTAAGTTTGTTTTGTAGAGTATAAATTTTTCTGAGTATAATCTGTATACAATCTTTGTTCAATAAAAATACAGTTTCAAGTAGGCAATACTCATTAAAATATAATTTATACATTTCAAGCTTTATAACATTATGAGTTTGATATATTTTTGAAAACTGCCAATAAGATGGTTCAGCTCAATACATTAATGGTTCATTACCAAAATTATCAACATGTTAACCGTCTTGTAGATTTTTAATTTTTTTTGTAAGTAATAGTTATTTTAGTGTTTTCATCAGTAGAATAACAACTGTTCACATGTTCACCACAATTAGAAAGCCGAAAAATAACCTTTCGTGATGAAGAGTAAGGAATACTTACTCTTGGCTGATTATTTCACCTTTTGCACACTAGATGGAAGCCGAACTTTCGGTTCCCACTGGCAATTTTATTTTTTCTTTCTATATAGGAACCTCAAACGGGCTTACAATTTTTCGTTTTAATTTTACCTCGATATACTATTGAAAACTGCCAATAAAATGGCTGAACTTTGCATATTTTGCACCACGTATATGCATACTATTTTTAAAAACATTTCCATTTGCATCAACTTGATTGATAGAAATTTTTTCCTCCATTTGCTTACCACACTGAGAAAAAAAATGTGTTGCAGTAAATGATCATGGATTAACTGTTAATGATTGTGGATTTGAGTATGTCGAATTGAATATTCATTTACTGTTAATGAATATTCACTTGAGCAGGTAACTTTTATGAAATCCGCCGTGGATTAATAGTTAATAACCGATTCACTTATATTAAATGACACAATCATTTAACACCAAACATTTTGTATTTGAATTCATTCATTCCGTAAGTTCGACATTGTGATATATATATACACTGAGAAAATAGATGTTTTATATTAAATGAATTTAATGTAATAAAAAAATTTGATTAAAAAAAATTCAATTAAATAAACATAAATTAAAATTAATAAAAAAACATAAGGTTTATAATAAATTGCTAAATAAACAATAGTTAGAATTATTTTTTTATAATTCAACTTTTAGAGAACTGAATTGGGTTTGAGGAAATAAAAGGAAAATTTTTTTACTTGTAGAAAATGAAATCAAGAAAATTTATTTTTTTTTAAAAATATCTGGACGAAATTACAAATTGCCCTTCGGCTGTAGTATATACTTTCATTGGACATTTATAATATTTGTAATTAAATGCGAGGCATTTTCCGTTTCCCTTTCGTCGGGTAAATGAATTTGGTGTACTTTTGTATGATCCAAGAAACCAATTGTATCGCATTCTGTGTACATAAAAAATAATTCATTAGTCTTATTCACTACTATTTTAGAAATGATCCCAAACACTGGATCATTTCTTTTATTGTTGTACAAAAAAATTGCATTATTAACTTTACATGTCGTACCATTTACTTTTACAAGCGCTAACTCTTTATTGCAATTGTACAGCCGGATACATTTACCAAATTGAACTATATTACTGAAACCTTTATTACATAAAAATCTGTAACAAAGTTTAAGCTGAAGTTTTCTAGCTAAAGTTAAAATTATATTCACTCAAGAGTTAACAATATCCGATTTTTCTTCGATTTTTTATGGAAAGATTCGCATTTAGCACAAGAAAAATGTTTCGGTGGTCCCATATTTTCGATAAAAGAAAGATAATGAAGAATTAAATGAAATTTTGGTTTTAAGACATCATTAAAGACTTTGATATATAAGTGGTTGTGTAATTTAATTAGATTACGTAAAAATCTAATTTCCTTTATTAATTAAGACAATAATTTCTAAACTACAATTACAAATTCTTCTGCTACATCATTTTACTTCATTACTATTAAATCATATAACTATATATCTTTTTATAAAATTATTCAGAAATGACTGATTGTTCTGTACAAAGTCTAAAACGTAGCAATAGTATGAACAATATTCCAAAATTAAACATTGGTAAAAAGACACAAATGTTAGTATCTGAATGTACAAAAATATTGCCGGCAGCAAGAAGTGAACTTATTCATCGCGGAAAGAAATCTTCAGGCAAGCATAAATCTAGTAATACTATAGAACATAAGCCAGTAGCACCAGAATCAAACGCTATACAACATTCAACCAACTCTACTCATGATAAAGAAAAGTATGTTATAGATAAATTACCAGAAATACCTGTACCGCAAGTAAAAGTTGGGCCTAATGGTCACTTATTAATTGATGAACAAAGTCTTGTGATAGATCAATACAAAACTAAAGAAAATATAGATCGGTCAAATGTTATAGTGAATGATGATACTACGAGAAATGGTTTTTACAATACCTGTCAAAAAAGCAATAGACGGGATAAATGGGAAACATTAAAGTTTTATAAAGCATTAAGTACTTATGGAATAGATTTATCATCAATTCAAAGTGAGTTTCCAAACCGAACGAGGGAACAATTAAAATCAAAATTTAAAAAAGAAGATAAAATAAATCGTACGCTATTAGATAAAGCCGTTCGATATCAGAAATTTGATTCAGATGCATTGTGAAACAGTCTGATAAACATAGAAGAACGCAAAAGAATGAAATCCGAATCGAAGAAGAAAATAAGATTTATTATTAGCTCTCCTGTATACCAAAACTTTGGTAGTTAACCAAAAATATACAAAGCTCAGTTTTCAATAATATATGGAGGCAAAATTAAAACGCAAAATTTTAAGATTTTTCTTTTTTTCTTTTTTTTTCTTTTTTTTTCTTTTTTTTTTTTTAAGGGGAAGATCTTCGAAAAGACGCCCAAGAAAATCCCCTCCCCGTTTGGGTAACCAACCTTAAGGTTATAGTCCCCGATAAATTGTAAGTCCATTTGCGGTTCCTATATAGAGAGAAAAAATAAAATTACCAGTGGGAACCGAAAGTTCGGCTTCCATCTAGTGTGCAAAAGGTGAAATAACCAGCCAAGAGTAAGTATACCTTTCTCTGCACCAGGAAAGGTCATTTTTCGGCTTTCTAATTGCGTTGAACTCGTTGAGAAAAAGGGTTCCTATCCATCAATTTATCAATGTTCCATGTTTGTATTTTTTCAGGAATACATACTGAACATTTTCATTTATACTACAGAATTTGTTGAATGATTCTCCGTATTGAATGAAATTGCGAAAAATCGCATCTGCATTGAATCACGTAAGAGAAGATTGTTTGCGTAAAAAATTGCGTTCTAAATGAAAATACAAGAGGTTAGTCGCAGTAAAACCATACAGTTAACCGCACAGGTATTGTACATTTACTCAAGTGTGGTAAAAGTTTAAAGATCGGTGATGTATAAAAAGCGCAAGTCAGTACATTTCAAAGCGCCAGCTCGTTCCGCTGACTCACGCAATAGACCTCTTTAAATTTTCTTTGTTGTAAATACCTGCGTTTTTATTGTGAAAAACATTAAAACAAAAGCACTGGCAAGTATAACTTCCTATGTACACATTATGAATTCTCGTAAAGAGAATATTTTTTTTTTTTTTTTAACGTTGCTCTATTTATGCTCCCACTTGGTGCTAATCAGCGACGGAGGCATGCGATGTGTTTGTAAACAAAGCACATGAATTAAAATTCAGTGGTGCTCGTGTCAATCGGCCGCGCTTGGACTCGAACCCGGGTCCGGACTGCGAGTCCATCGCTCTACCGAATGAGCCATCGCAGGCCTCCTCGTAAAGAGAATAGACAAACTTTATGGTTGATTGCTTACTGAAATAAGTCTTTCTAATTCTTTATAATGTAAGCATATACATTACTAAGAGTAACTCGTAGTCGCTTCTGTAAAAATTGAGATAATATAACTTTGAGAAAGACTGCAACAAAAATGTAACCTAATAAAAAAATATCGCGTCTGACCGAATCTAGGACTATACTACTAATTTTATTCAGTGATTAAGATTCGTAATATACATATTACTTTTATTTTATATCGCATACTAGTTCCGCTAATTATTACTGCATCCATCAACGTCTACAATTTTATTTTCAAGCAGACACTAATCATTTCACGTGCGCCATTCCCATTTTTTCTACGTGTGCTTACACCTATCAAACAGCAGCGGATAGTGCTTAAAATAAAAAAAGGGCTTAATAAATATTAGAATTTCTATGGCGAGCAATTTTTCAGTTAAAATATCGCTTTCAAGCATCGAGTGAAGCAAAACAAAGAATCATACACTCCAAACACCGCGCGGTGGTTTCGATGGAGCTAGGAAAAAGAAGGTAAAAGCAACCAAAAGAAAACGCAACTGAGAACTGGATTCTCGCGCACACGAGAGAGAAAAAAAATTCACCGACAACTAAGCGCAAGCAAACCTCATTGTTTCCCTCTTTGCTCGCAAGCACACGTACACGGGACCGTCCCCCTTTACCCTTCTGTACCGGTTCAAAAGGTCAAAGAAAAGCTCGGCTGGGTGCAGTTGTTGTACTCTCTTTTTGTTTCTTTTTTTTTTTTGCAAGCGCGCAGCAACGGGAAACGAGGTACACACGCACGCGCGCGCGTAATTTCCATCGTTACGCTCCGCGGATTTCAACGTCGACGTTACGTTGCGTCTCGTTTCGTTTCGCTCTCTTTGCTGCTTGCCACGGCTTCCGCGTCTCTCCTGAATTTTTTTTTTATTATTTTGTTCCTTTTTTGAGACCCACCGTCTAGCTGCAATATTTCTGCATATAACCGATGCCCGACGGTGCGCTGTTCTGGCCAACTCTGTGTACTGAATATTCAGTGCTGGTCATTTTCAGTCTCCTAGGCTATGTACTCTTTTTCGTTCTATTCCCTCGGCTTTTAACTTCTTCAATTGTCAGATGGAAATCTCCTCCTCTTTTTTAACTGGTCTTATTGTGTCTAGTGGATTTTGAGGCTTCGTTCTGGATGACTTTTTTAATTTTAATTTTCAGTTTTGAATTTTCGACTATAGCGTACGTGTAAAAGGACTTTTTTGGTAACTGCCTAATTTGTTATGTGCTAAATACTGATATTTTTATTCTGTATAAAATTATAAAATTTAAAAAATTACCCAAAAATGGAATTATAATATCAAATGTTTTGGTATAGAAATAATGACATTACTCGACCCTTTAGAATATTTAAAGTTTTTAATTTTATTAATATCTTTGACCTATACTGTCACTATTGTTTTGCTCGAGTTAGCAGTAAATTTACATAGCGATATGTGGAACAAACCGAGCAAAAAGTGATTTGGATATAATCCAAGAGTTAAGAGGATAAGTTGTAAAAGCTGAAAAGAGTATTAAAAATTTCAAATGTAATTAATCATCTTGAGTATCATGCAGAATAATCTTTTAGAGCAGAACATAGAAAAAGCATCGACAATCAATCAACTTTTTGCCAAAACTGGCAGACAAAATGTATAAAAATGTGGAATAGCTTTTTTATCCTAACAGCCTTTTTCCTCAATTCCTATTTCAATTTCATTATTTATAGATGCAGAGAATAACTACCTTAATCTTCTATTCATCAATTAAGACTATATTCTCCCCTAAAATAATAATGACTTTAAAAGATTTCCTATACAAATACAGAATGTCCCGATGCATAATAGAAAAAAGAAAACCCAAACGGAAAATTTGCGCTTTGGGAGATTTTCCAAGCGTAGCCAAGCCTAAATTTCAATAACGACGACGTATTACTCCCCAACCTCACCAATTACTCTTAGCCAACGTTCGTCCAACAAAGAATCAATTACAGCGTCAGTCTCTGCGACGGTGGCGAATCACGAGATCCCCGGAAACCCCCTCTTTCTCTCTCTCTCTCTCTCTCTTGGTCCCATAATCTGTATTCATAATAAAATTTGCGCTCCGCGGCCTCCCCAGACTTTCGAGATTATTCCGGCACGCCGGGAGAAAATCGAGTGATAGTCGAGGGGCAAACAAAAGCCGCCTCTCGCTTATGGAGCGGACTAAAGAGAGAGAGGGAGAGAGAAGGTGGGCGAGGGAGACACGAGTTTACAAGCTCTCGCTCTCTCTCTCTCTCTCTCTCTCTCTCACTCTTGCTCTGGCTTCTCATCGAGTTTCGCACGATTCGTTAGACGCGAAGGAGTAGGAGACGACGACGTAAGGGGATTTTCGACGTCGGCGACGGCGGCGGCGTCTCTCGCGGATAGGAGACGAGCAGCCAAAGATGTCGAGTAAATAACGAGTTGAGGGAAAGACATAGAGGACGAGAGCGAGTTTGCAGGAGGTCGCACTTTCCACGGTAAGTGATTCGATTTCCCTGCATAAAAGTCTTCTTCCTCTTGCCAGTCGTAGGCGGGGAGACGATCTGCGAAACAAGGGACTCTGTGCGCCCTGGGTATCCGCGAACCCCTCGCTGCGAAAGGGAAAACACGATGGAAGAAGCGGAGAGAGTATGGAAAATTTTCGCGCGGCTCGTCTCGACGTGTATAGTATAGACTTCTGGCAGAGCTTGCTTTGTTAACGACACTTTGGAAAGGCGGAAATTCGAGCGTCATTTATTGTTATTGTTGTTATAGGAAAGCTGATGGCTGACTTCGACGGATGTTCAAGCAAACTTGATATTTAAAAAGGAGAATGTTAACAGCACTCTTGCCATGCATTTTGAAGATAAAAAACCAATACTCTCGTATGGAGCATAAAAAAATATGGATTTAAACAAAATTTTACCTCTCTAAAGTTCTACAATTATAATTTCAATAAAATGCAAAAATAAAATTAAATCTTGAAACTTTTTATTTACTTTCATTAGGATCGATTCCTTGACAAATAAGTATTTTCTTTTCTAATTCACCTTATATTTCGTTCTTTAATCCCAATATCTTTTTCCAATACAGAACAGCCTTTCTCTCAACAGCAATATACAATAAAGAATACTTCTACAACTATATCAATCGGCTAAACACACACGAACACACACGCACACACACACACACTTAATGCAACAATCCAAACATACCAGCACTTCCGTCAGATGCGTCAATATTACGTTTCTTCTTCGAGGAACTCGAGTGGCAAACAATAAGAGATCCCTATACAGTCTCACCCACACTAACAGACAAAGTGCAATATAAAATCGCTCATCATCATCTCCTCTCCCTCGGTCCATTACGTAAGATACTCGGTAGCAATTTACACGGGACACCGAGTATAAGTGTATAGGAGAGAAGGGGAAAGGGAGAGAGAGCCCTGCAACGTCGGCGTGCCTTATCTAGGGGGTGACCGCGTTAAATCGTCGCTCGTGACCTTACATACTAAACGCCGGCTACATAACCGAAAGAGCGAGGTGGGGGAGAGGAGGAGGGGGGGGGAAGAGTTTGCCGGCAGCATAACCAATTTGACATATGCAGCGCGTCAAATGAAATTTCCACTCGCGCTCACAAGCTCAAGGTATAGCGGCTCAAAACTGGATACAGTATATTGGTATACGAGAGAGAGAGAGTCCTTGTACGTGATGATTCATGCGTGGTCTGTGCGGCATGTACATGTGCGGCTGCACAGGAGGGGGTAGACGCGCGTCTAAAGACATGCAAATCGTTTTGGGTGGGAAAATTCTAAAGTGCGAGACATGCCAATCTCTCTCGAGTGCGAGCGACCCTATGTGTCGCAATGCTGCGCGCGCTCTTTTATAACGCGGCTTGAGTGTCTTGGGCTATTTGGGGTTAAGAGGGGAGATAAGTGTGTGGCCGAGAGGGTGGAAGGGACGATTTACGAGGCTGGATTGATCTAATTATTTGTTCATATAGTGGGATCTATTTAATTTGCATGTATTTTTTTTTCGAGCGAGGGTGTCTTATTGTGATTGGGGATGATTCAGTTGTGCGTCGTCGAGGGTTGTATATACGCTTAGTTTGAGGATTGGGAAATTTCAGTGATGCGGATTATAATTATGCAGTAGTGACGAGTGCTTAGTCGAATTTTAATAATGCGATAGCCTGGACGTTTCTTCCCACTGGTGATTCATCTAAACTTTTTTATGCTTAATTTAGAAGAGAAGTAATGTTTGGAACGTTAATATAATTTATACGAATAAAGCTAAATGAAGTGTCAGAAAAAGACACAATAGTTTTACTTTTATAGCTTGCGTTCATTTCTTCTCGACTCAATTTTAAGAGGACTTGTACAATCTTAAATACAAAGTAAACAAATTAATACGAATTCCGAACGGAAGGAAATCGTGCTGAATTTGAAAGCGAAACTCCGGGAGACCCGATGCGATAGGTAGGAGAAGGGATTAAAAATTTGCATTCCACAGGAAAAGCAAATGGTCTGGAAAGCAAGAAAGAAAAAAAAAAGAGTAACGAATCTTCGGAATCCATTTGCAAGCTTCGCGTGCGTCTGACCTGCTTATAAAATGCGACGGTTATTGGACGCTGGCCGGTGTGGTGGCACTCGCACGGAACGGCCTCGCTTATTGGTTTAGTCACGGATCGTTTGTTGTGATTGGTCCCCGAGGGCGAACCTACTCTCTCTCTCTCTCTTTCTCTCTCGCAAAAGTACCGGCGCGTATCGTACTGATACGAGGGATCGAACCTCTCTTCCTTCTTTCCGCCTCTCTTGCCAAATTTAACCTTCGCCAACGCCTACTTCATTTCACCTTGATTATAGCCGGTGCTCGGGCCTCCACTTTGAAGGAAGTTAAGTTTGTCGTTGCGCTTTCGAGCGTTAAAATGTACGATGCCGCCGCGCTGTTACTTAACCGTACGGCACACACACCCTAGGCATGATCATTTTCTAATTTTTCTTTTCCTAGTTACGTTATCTGAGAACTGGCTTTAACTTGGTGCGATATTTTCTTCAAACTTATCCATGGAAGTAAGTGGTGCAAATTCATCGAAAAATCTTAATTTTAGCATGAGATAAAATTTTTCAATTTCTCACATCGTCGGTTTTGTTTAAAAAGGTGACACTCAGAATCTATTTCGAAAATACCACACCTCAGAATCTGTTTTAAAAAGGCAGCATCTCAGATTTCGGTACAAAAAGATAATAACTGGCGGCAAACACCCATTTTGCTTTCGACTTTAAGAAAGTGTTTTTTAACTTACGTAGAATTTTTTTAAAAATATTACAATCAAATTGGAATTAACGGTACAATTCAATTGTAACATTTTTAAAGAGTTTCTACACAAGTAAAGTTACAAAACATCACTTTAAATTCGGGAAAAAACGAGTTTTTTGTGAGATGTCACCTTTTTGAACTAGATTCTGAGAGACTGCCATTTTATACGGAACGAACAATATATATATATTCAACAATACTTACGAGGGTGGGAAATCAATAAACTTTTGTATGAATTTTTAATTTAGGAAAAAAATTAAAAAATAAATTTGCATACTACCCAACAGTTTTGTAAATTTTAATTTTAATTGATAGCTAATTCTAATAAACATCAAGTACATGTGTATGTTTAATAACCTGTTTTGAAGGTAATATTTCGCTGGAACTTGTTTTTATGCGTTTATTATCTGTTATTTTCCTCATGTGTTTTTTTCTTTTACCAAAAGAATCATTTTGTAAATTTCTTTGTAATGAAAATACCGGTCAATGAAGTATTACACATAATTTTGTAAAAGAACATTTGAAGATTTAATAATGTTAATGACAAATAATAAGTTTATTTATGTTCATTTATGTATAAGACTACTTGTGACACTAGTTATATTTCCTGTATAAGTTGATAAAATTTAAATTATAAGGACTCACCTTTTCTCGCAGCATGTCACGCACCCTGCTGGCCTGATTCCTACTGCGATGCAACTCGAGCTGCAGCTCTAGACATCTCTCCTGCCAATTAAGTTCCTCCACCGTAGTTGCATATCCATCGAAGCTCTTAGATGATGGGTAACCTGGCTTAACCTCCTTGGTCACATCCTGCTGTACCAATCCAGAACTGGTGGAGCTACTCGTCCGCTTATCACTAAGATAATGTCTACTACTTTGAGACTCTGGCTGCTGTCGATCAGACATCGAATAGCTCCTTTCAAATGGACTCTTGGCGCTACTACTTCCCGCGGTTTCTGGTTCGAAGGCTGATCTACCTCTGTTGAACATCTGCTGGTTCTGTATATCATGAGTCTTATTCTCGTAACAGGTCGGACCAAAGTCCATAGCCAGCTGCCCTACGAAAGCTCTTCCGTCAACATATTCGACGTGTCCACTGGACTCGGAGGTGAAATTGTAAGGACTACTCTTGGGCTTGGAATTTGACGAGGTGCTCGGAGCACCGCTGTTGTCCTTCAGTTCAACGTAACCCGCACTCTTAGCCGACTCGGCGAAACTTTTATCCTTCTGGAAGATCAGATTCGAAACGTTCACATAGGGTGAGTCCCTGTAATGGATAGGACTGTTGTTGTTCCTGGGCCTAGGTGGTGGAGTAGGTCCTTGTCTACCTCTTCGCGGCATGAGACGTGGACTGTCGGGTCCTGATGATGATCTACCAAGTTCTTGACCCAAGGAAGACGGTCCAGACGAGGTGCAGCATGCCTCATGGTGTCGAGAACCCAATCTTGGGCTGCAAGGTGCTGATGAGGTTGAGCCCAATTCCGAGGTCAGCCTCGCGATGGGATCGAGGATCTGCGAGAGCCGACGGGCTGGCGAACCACGTATCTCCTCCATCCTCTTCCCTTGTGCTTCGTATTATTCCTATCGTAAATTATCAGCGCATCGTTGTGCTTACAACACCCGGACTCACGTGTGTGCCAGCAGTAGCGTTGACGCGGAACTGTTGCGAATTCCAGTGCGCGGCTCTGCTTCTTCTGGGTCAGCGTAAGACGCGGTGCAATGCTGCTGGAAGTTGTAACGAGTCATGGTTTCACTTTCTGCGACCTGCAACAAACAAATGCACAACAGTTCATTTATTATTTGTCATGCGGGATAAAATACGCACACATATATAATACACGTCGGGGAAGTTTGCTAATTCGTAAAAAATCGTGTCATAATGTATCGATAGAAGGTGTAAGGTTGATTTCTTATACATCTAGTGTGTGGCTAGAATGTTCACGAGAGTAGTGAAGTGAGATCGACATTCCATCCGATTACGAAAGTTTCGCAATCAAACGCACCTAGTAAAATATAGTGGGTGCGTGTGTGTGCCTGTTGCAACTCATATATCGGGCCGTTCACTTTCTCGCGATATAAAACGTGACTGAAAAAAGAGATCTTTATACGTATAGGAGAATGACAAGCGTGTGTCTCTGGACCGTTGGATTTACGCGCGACCTTGAGCTGCAGTTATGTATGGGAATCCGAGTAACGAGTATTGAAATGATTGAGCGATTATGTAAATCGCTTTGCATCGATGCAAAATTACTCGAATTAATAATAGTACGATGGTCGGATGATTGATTACTCTTACAGCTACATGCGCTATGTTCTTTTAAAGATTTGAAGCTATTGTTTTTTTTTATAACAAATTATACTTTTTATGTATTTTTTAAAATAAAATATTTTATTGTTTAGTATTCAAAAATATTGATGTAATCCCTTAAAAAACTATAAATTTTAAAAGGTAAAGTGTGCAAAAAGTTATCACTCTAAAGAAATTTAATTGCTCTATGCACAAAAGCGCCCTGTATACTTATTTAAAGACGCGATCAAGGATATTCCCAAGGGATTCCCAAACAATGTGAAAGAGGAAGAAAAAGAGGGTGTGCAGGCATGGGTATACCGATAAAAGCATCCTGGACAGGAGGTACCGAGGGAGTTTTCGGTCGAGTCGTCGCAATGTTGGCCCTCGTGCAGTAGGAAGTAGCAAGGTCACGAGACTTGGTTATATATCAAGCAGCGGCTTCGTCGTCGTCGTAGTCGCACTCGCGCGAGTGTTTGCGCTACTAAATTGAAAGCTGTAACTCTTTGGGGCTCTTTTCTCCTCAGGGTAGAGCTACTGTATACTCGTTTTTTCCTTCTCCACAGTCCCAGGCTCGGCTGGTGAAGAAAAAGACGGGAGAGAAAGAGAGAGAGAGAGAGAGCGAGAGCCAAGGAAACGAATAGAGGAAAATTTGAAGGAAAGAAAGAAGACAATGCTTGAGCGCAGAAAAAGGTACAAAAAACGGACAGGGGGGTTAGCGAAAGTTTATTTTAAGCGTTAGAGCGCGCAATTATACTCCGGGAGTCGTGGAGAAGAGTGTTTAGTCACGCGGTGGAGGGCTTAGCCATATTTTGCGCCGCCGAGACAAAGACAGACGGAGAGAGAGAGAGAAAGCTGGGAAGGAAGGGGAGGCACAGTCAATAATGGAAATTGTCGCGGGTACTTTTGCTCGCGCGTGCGGCTGCTGATTTGTCAGCAGGGCGCAAAAGTAGACTTGAAAAGACGATTGTGCGTGTGGAGGGTACGGGGGGTAATAAGCGACGCGCACTGCCTGCTGCACATCCAATATTTCTCGGGGACAAATTTAATTAACTCTTTAATGAAAATTTTTTTTCCCGTGCTTTGCGCGTCTATGGTGCTCTTTTGATTTGGAAATTTCGATGCGAAACTGCTTGCTGCTGCTGCTCCTGCTGGCGAGGGTGGACGAATATAATTTTCTTGATTAAGTGGAGAAAGACGAGGATCGCCGTTAATTAGCATTTCGCTTTGAAATTTCATCTCGCTTTGCGGACGTAAAAGTCTCGGGCGGTTCTCTCTCCGAGACCGGAATTGATTGGAAGAAGAGAGTAATATACGATACTGGGTTGGGAAAAAAATGGATGAAAAGTGACGTGAAAGCAGGTTTTTGATTACGTCACGGTGCTGTGAGTGAGTCGGCTCGTCGACCGTTGGAGGGTTTGAAAACTCGTCGACAACGAGAATGAAATCAGAAAAGACCAGTTTTTCACAAGTTTATGACCGACTGCTGACAGTTTACAGTCAGGTGTTGAAAATCCTTACGTGTGTAAATAAACAAATAGTCATTTGAGATTTAAGTGCAAATGATTGAAATAACGACAGTAAAATTAATTATCCGGTGCACAAAACTGAAACGTTGATAATTAATATTTAAAAATATAGTTTTAATCGTGTTTCTCGTGGTTTTGAATCAATCAACACAGTCAATTTTATTTATTACTTATTAAAGCCATATTCGAATCCCGATAATCTCCTTTTTACGAACAATCCAAAATATTACAACCCATATCATGCTCGTATATATAAATACTGCGCAAACACTACTTAAAAAAATTATCGACTGTCCCTCTTTTATATCTAAAACCACCCTCCAGCACTAAATCGTTAAAACCCACACGCGGCTCGTAAAAGAAATCAATATAATCTCATAACCTCAAATATTAGTCTAGCCCTCAGCAAGCAGCTAAGACACACATAGCCACTATATACATTTATAGATCGAATAAACACCAGAAGCTATTAAAGGAGAAGCACCCCAGACGAAACAAGCCCAAGCCGTAAACGCTCGAAATCATTTACCTCGACGCCGCAAAGCCAAAAAAGAGAGCGAAACGAAACAGAAGCAACAAAGACCCACATCCAAAGCGAGATAAAGAGCATCCCATTTACCGATACATTTCTAGCCGAACCATCCTCGCGCGTCTCGCTTGTTTTCAGGGAAAATAGCAATTACGCCAACTGGCGCCGGAAATGAATCTTCCTCTAGGAATAACACGCCCCGAGCTCTGCCTACAAACGTGTGTTATCCTTCCACTTCGTTTTTTTCTCTCTCTCTCTCTCTCTCTCTCTTTCACTTTGTACCGCTATACGTACACGCGTTCGCGTTTCATCTTATAGCGACTACTGTGTGTGTAAAAGAGAGGGAGAGAGAGGTAATGCTCTCCCCCGACATCCGTCACCGCACGACGCGGAGAAATTCGCCGACAAATTGAGAAAAAAAGGGGTCCGGCAACAATCTGTTTTGTGAAATTGCGCTATAAGAGATGTTGGAAAATGCACGGGTGGCGGTTGGGATCTGATTCTTTTTCATTGTGCGGACCGTTTGGGGCTAGACCCGTTGTTGCTTCCAATTTCTACCTTTCATGAGTATAAGGATTTTTTAGGACGACAAAGATTCAGACCAAGCTATAAACATTGTCTAAAAAATTATCCAGGAAAATATTATGTCATGAAAAGTTAAAGCATGAATTTAATTGTGCTTAATTGAAAGTTGTAAGACATTTTTAAATATTTTATTCGTAATTTTTTCACGAGTTCTACCCATCATGCTATTTTACGATAGTTATACCATATCGCAGTACTATAAATAATTTTTAGTGCGGCAACATTATCACACTATTACTGCGCCCGTTTAAAAATTCGTTCACAAAACGTCGCGGTCCGAATATCTTCGCAATCTCTGAGATATTCTGTTTACGTGCTCCGTTTAGCATAAAGTCATCTGCCGATCGATTCGTTCATATTCAAAAGAGACTTTCATTTGCATTCGCGACACTCGCGCGCGCGTGTGAGTGTGTGTCCGATGGCCTACATCGATAAACAGCGCACACGACACAACAATATTATCCCCCTCACACTCTCTCTTCACGTCCGCGCAGCACACTTGGTCAAATTCCAAATGAAATTTCAGGGGTGGACGAGTTAAAAAAAGAGAAAGAGCGAATCTGGAACAACACAATGGACACTAACGAGTGTCACTTATTTCTTACTCGCGCTTCCGGATCAATGGAGCTTCGAAGCTGAGCGCGTATATAAACGCGATGTAACGGACGTGTGTGTGTGTGTGTGCTTGCGGAAGACTGAGAAAACGAACATTTGAATTTATATTGAATTTCGTCACTTTTTTATACAGTCGCTGCCGTCGCGAGAGGGCGGCTCTCGAGAGAGGTGCGATTTGAAAGGCAATGAGCGCTGCCCCGCGCGCCGCGGAAACTGAAACTATTTTCATCAACTCACTCTAAAAATACATCGACGCCGGTCTTATGCAATCTCGGCCCCTGCAAGAGAGAGAGAGAGAGAGAGAGAGAGTTTGCCAATAGTCCCGAGCTTCTCTCTCTCTCTCTCTCTTTGGTCTACGCTTCTCGGCACTCCAGCACCATCTTATCTAGTTTTTTTTCTATACGCGATCTTCTTTTCCAACTTCCAAAACCGAGAAACTTTTTTGGAAAAAAAGAATCTTAGTTTTCGATTTGCGTTTCTCTGCAGGGTAACTTTTCTGTACTCCCAGTGCTATTTTTGTCGGTTTATTATTAAATTACTAGAAATTGCAGTTTTTTAAATGGTCCACTCTGCACAGCTGCCACGGGTAAGAACACTTAGATATTTTTCAAATGCTTTTTTGTACAGTGTCGGCATATTTGAAAGAATATTTTACGATTCGTTGTTGTCAAAGAAAAAATGTATAATGTTACGGGTAAGAAACAAGTCTGTATAGCTGCATACCAATTTCTAATACTTTTTCATTTCTGCTTTAAGTGTTTTTTTTAACGCCTTTTCTAATTAAATGACGCATGGCGCTAAAATCTTTCGAGGAATCACAGAGAAATTGGTTGGCAAAATATTGAAAATCTTGATACAAAAACGTTCGTACGTTATATTGTTGATATAATATAAAAGACTAATTTGGAAGAAACAAGTTAAAAATTGTACAAAAACTAAATTTTTACTTGTCATATTGTAAATGCAATAAAAGAATTCTTAGTATAATATTTTTAGATATTTTCTTAACCTTTGTCAAGAAGAGGAAACTTCAACATTTTGAGCTGTGCTTTTTTGCACCTCCGGCGATGCCACATGCAGCTTTCATAGGTCAAACTTTCAGACCAAAACCCTTTGCTGTCCTCTCTCTCTCTCTCTCTCTCTCTCTCTCCCCCTCCTTCTTCTTTGTGTAACTTCGTGCTCGTGCAGTACAAAAGCAAAAGCTGAATTTGCATCAAAGGCAAGAAGTCCGTATTTGGTCAAACTTGGCCAGCCATTGAAGGAACAACCGATTTAGTATAAAAGAGAAAAGGCACAATATAGTGTTATAAAATGATAATTACGCATCAAATTCATTATATTAGCCGATATTAGAAATTCCAGAGCGGATGAAGCTGCAAAAATTTTACTCGCCGGCATTCTATTCCTTCTCCAACAACTTTGCCAATCAGCGGAGTCTGAAATTTTTTCCCGCGCCACCCTCTTCCGAACCGTATAATCTCAACCTCACGTAACCTCCCTAATTTCCCTGATTCTCGCATTAATTTGCCCAAGGAGAGAGGAGGTAGGCAAAAAAACTACAGCAGTGGAGTGAACTAAGATAAAAAGAGAGAGAGAGAGAGAGAGAGAGGGAGGACAGAGGAATCGCAAAGCGTTAAAGTGGAGGCTTAATCGATCGACCAACCTTAACTCTTAATTGTAATAAAATTACGTATTCATAGGAAAGAGAGGATATTCTGCGCTTCGGCGACTCCCTCTATCTTTTCTCTCTTTACTTCCTTTCCCTCTTCCCCTCCCTATCTTTCGGTGCATTTCTTCTCACCCCTAACGCACGAAATGCTCCGAGTGCAGGAGAAGGAATTCAAATACGAACAAATCGATATTTTTTACAACTTTTCTTATTTTAGAACCAATGAACGATACGTTTAAGTTTAATAATACATAGAATTTAAAAGTTAGTGCTTATTTTGAAAAAGAGTGTAAAACTATCAAAGTAAAGGTTGACTATTTTATGATGAACGTAGAAGGTTATTCGTACAACTGTAAGAAAGCAATATTCTAAAGTAATTATATTAAAACAAAGTGTCACGAAATGAATATTCTAATAAGTACAATGTACTCCTACAATTAGAAAGACAAATATTTGCTTTTCATCTCTATACGGCCGCATGGATCCAATTTATGAAGAGTATTTATTTTCATTAGCATAATTTTCATAAAGAACTTTAAAATTTGTACAAGCGCAGAGAGATGCTCACTGATAGTCTGCACTTACGTTTAATTATTCGACATGAAATTTCAGAATACTGCTAAACTGAATATCGTGATTTAAATTATATTAATCAGAGCTTGAATGCTATTTAATTAATAATAATATTAATTACATCCAACAAATTTATGAGGGAATTAAATTAAAGTTATAGAATAATTATTTCATGTATTTGCTGCTTCAACAGAAACCATTGTCCTATTTTCCAAGACCGCCTCATTGTACTGTAAATACTACGAGCTTTGATGTATTTAACTTATATATACGTACTATACCACAATTTTATGCAGCAAACTTACAAAGTGCATTGTTAGAAAGTAAAAAAACCGCTACGAATATGCCTTCCAAGTCACTCGCACGGATCATAAACTGCATTGTCATGATAAAAAAAAATACATTTATTCCAACAATTTTTCAACTCAAAAGTGTAGAGTTGGCAAGGGCACAATTATACCACACTAACGCACGTCCACATCTGCATGATCCATTTAAAAACGCAGTTCCGCATTGCGATCTCGCAAGAGAGAGAGAGAGAGAGAGGGGGGGGGAGAGAGAGAGACAGAGAGAAAGAGAAGAGAAGAAAAAGCACACACGCCTAAGAAGCTTCGCCTGAAGTGCTCAACGAATCAACCCGGCTTAGCCTATAACAACAATATCATTCCCATTACGTGAGCGGCGCACAACGTGTGTGCGCTAAGCTCGGGCCACCTCGAGAGTACCTTGCGCGTTTCACCTCGCTCAAGACTCTACATATATATACGCACACCACCCACGCCCAGCCGCATAGATACGTTCCATAGACCAGCAACAGAAGCAGTCGTGGCAGCAACAGCAGCACAGTGATTACGTGGCATTTCGCCTCTCTACATGCACTCCGCCTAAGTGTCCGCCGAAGTACTTTTCTGCGCATGGGAAGTGGAATTCCCGGGCGTTGCTGTGCCCGCGCGCTGTATATGTGTGCGCACGAGAAAGAGAGTCTATATCCGTGTGTGTGCATAAGGGAGAAAGAGAGGGAGAGAGAGAGAGAGAGAGAGAGAGGCTGCGCTTATGTACGTATGCTCTCACCGGGGCGGAAAAAGTGACCGAAAGAAGCGTGATATATTGCGGCTGCGGAGCTGCTCTCTGGAGTTGGCGCGATGAGGAGAGGAGAGGAGGAAAAAAAGAGAAAAGAGTTAGGAGAGAGCGAGCAGCTCGTATCCCTTGATGCGCTGGATGGACGTTGTTTTTTTTTTGCTTTTTTTGGGGGGAGGGGGAGAAGAGCCGCTGCAAAATCGCGGCTTAGCTCGCGGCCGGTGATATTGAAGTCCAGGCCCGGGGATTTTTGGAAAATTGAGAGCAGAGCTCGAAATTTTTCGCTATGTCAGCGTTTTCGATGACATTGCAGTATTCCCATTTCTGGGTGCAGTAATCTACGGTATAATACCGTAAATATGGCAAAATACATATACTAAACTTTTTTCCAGTGCAATAATATCGGTATTGGTATATATAAACGACATTTTTAATCGAAAAAAAAAGAAGCGAGCTTATTCTTTGAACGATCGCGCACAACGCCATCGAGATACCCGGAAGAAATTAAGGTGATAGTATAAGAAGGAGCGCTGCGCTGTTCCCTCTACCCCATGAATAAATTTAAAATTAAGCTGTACGCCTAGTGCTTTTCGTACAGGCCACCCGTTACAAGAGAGCGCGTGCACCGAGCGGAAGCCCTGGAGACGTTCTTTCACGTTGTATATATACATATAAGAAAGGGATCTCGCGCGCGCGACGCCACGCTGAAAGAGAGAAACATCTTTGTCTGATTCACGAGTGGCCTTTGATGGCGAGGCAACGTCTTACTGTGAGGTGATTTTTTTTCTCTTCCTCTTGTTTTCCGTTTGAAAGGGTGAGGAGGCGGGGGGGAGACTTCCGGTTTTGCATTGTATAGTTGGGAGAGACGAGCGAGAGGATCGTAATAAGATAGATGAAAACGGACAGCTCGGTTCAGATGTATAGTTGGGGAATTGACGGTAAATATTTGCTGCTTTTCGAGCAATGTTCTTTTAAATATAGGTTGTTTGAAAACCGTGGGAATTGTTATTTGAACGAATGTAAAAGTTTTGAGCTGATGTTCTTGGTTAAATTATTGATAAACAAACTTTTATTATTTTAATGGTCCCAATTCAGTTTTATGTTTAGATTTATTAAATTATAATCAATCCAAAATAATCTAATTCAATTACTGCATACTAGCTCAACAATGCACTCGATCAATGCAAAAGCTCGAAATAAAGTACAACAGACTAAGGAGCAAATAGCTCGAGATACTACACTCACACACACTAAGCTAAATTCAAGTTATACGGAAGAAAAAAACAAGAAGAAAACAGCAAGAAGGAAAAAAAACGAATCCTACCAGACAAAGACGCCTCGAGTCAAAGGAAAGTTGAAAGATCCGTCCGAGCACAGACACGGGGAAAGACAGGCGAATCCCAACGCGCGCGACGAACTATACGACAGACGAGACAAAAGGGGAAAGGCCACGAATCGCAAATCTCTCCTGGCACTAGGCTACACATATATAATATAATACGCACGAGAGAGCGAGAGTCTGGAGAGCTTTCGATATATGCATGACGGAGAATCCAAAGATGGACGCGTATCTCCTCTCTCTCATTCTTTTCCAGCGCGTTAAGCTGCTCTCTCTCTCTCTCTCTTTCCTCTCTCTCTCCTCTCTTCTGCCTTAGCTATACTATATGTGCATATGCGCGCGCGAATGTTTCCGCGATATCATATCGATTCGCTCCCTCTCTCCCCTCCTACCATTCGCGCATATGTCTGCGTGTGTATGCACGCACATCCGTGGTCCTGGAAAATCCGCGTCGAGAGCTTTCCTACATTCTCCCTCTGTTTTTCTGCATCGTCTTTTTTCTCCTTCTCTTGTAGAGCTTCTACATCACACGACTTGCAGTTATACCGGCTGCAGTTTCTGTAATGTGTTTTTGAGCAATTTTCAAGGTCCGTTTAGTCCACGAATGGTCTTGGAAAGTTTCCTTGCTGTTGTTTAAGAAGCGATTATATACACTTGCAACGGTAAAGAAAGTAACATTTGAAATTGTATTGTGTGCAATTTATGTGGAACAATGAAAAGGAATAATAAAGATTCAAGATGATGGGAAAGATGATTCAGTTATTGCTAACTTCGGGTATTTTTAAAAAAAAATAACCACGAAACGAAACTCATACAGGATTTTAACGTCACTCAAAACCGGTTACTCGTTTGGTTGTGTCTTACTGTTTCTACTTAATGACAGAGATATATTCACGTTTTACTATATTTGATCGGGTTACAAGTAAGTGTTTATCTTTTGATGAGTACGAGAAATATATACTATGTCGTGCTGAAACGAGTACTTAATCTACAATCTATGCGCATAAAGATAGTATTACCGACAAGTGTAGGCTAAATACACGCTTTTTATGCTCTTTAAACAGCACTAACTTGATATTTGCAAATAATTGCCTCTTACATCACGTTTACGATTGCATTTATTCAATCTCAACACTTCCGCTCGACATTATTTTCAAACATTCAGCTTCAAACGAAGGCGGACTTTATCGAGTCCTCGTTCTCTATATATATAGAACTAAAGTGCCCAGTGTGTAAATTGCCAACAAAAAGATGATAAAAATGTATGTGCCATGCCGGCATTTTTTGTTTGCATAAAACTGCCATTGAGCGAGAGAAAACTAGATAAAGAATTTTATCGAATAAATGGAGTCCACGGCATTTTAGTTAACGCCGAGAGAATGTGGAGAATCCAGAAGCATTTAAATATTCATTTTTATCGGAAAATTCTTGAATAGGCGGGAAGCAATAATAGATTAACTTGCGTCCCACCTCTTCTGATCAATCAGCGGAATTGCTTTTATGTAGGTGAAAGGATATATTGAAACCGATAATTAAAAACTTTAATACATAAGGAAAAGTAAAAAAATTAAAAACAGTGTTTCGTTATTAAAAAATATCAAAACAAATTAAAACAAATCAATGTATTATATTTTTTATAACAGTTAACTAAATTGAGGTTAGATGTAGAGGTTTGGTTTCACATTTACTGCAGATTAATTTTCCAATAAGATATCGAACAAAGAAAGAATCCAGGATCCCTTACAATCTTTCGAATTTTGGTTCAATAAATCCGCAACTTGTAGCTTACGTACCATAGAATTGAAAGAAAAAGTTCAGAGAACCCTTTTTTCCACGGAACTGCGTTTATTGATTTTACGATTTAATTATTTCCAGGAAACGGAAGAAAGGTATGTTAGATAATCATCGACAGAACTAACACACGTTTGTACTGTTCATCATTTAAATGCACCTATAGTAAACACTATTCTACCTTGCGAAGATGGACATTGTACGATGATTGATTTATACCGTCTCATACCACACTTCAAATTCAATTCCATTTACCGAGAAGTTTATTCTAACTATTATGAAATAGCTGCATAAACCATTAACCTCATTCCACGACTATTTACAATACTCACCTAATACCAATCCCCCAATTCAACATTAGATTAGTTCATCCCCCAACCATAAAATCCTTCATTTCTTTACTTTGTCAATTCCTCATCATCATAATAACACAGACGTCCCTTAACTTCTCTCTCACTCCTGTTGTTCATATATATTCAAAAAATACCATATGCGACTATTCTCGTGTATGCATGAATTATTATTCTTTCACTACCAGAAAGAGAAAGAGAGGGCATAGTATGCATTATTTATAGGCCGACAGATCGTTTCTCTTTATTCCGACATTGCGCCAGGAAGAGAACGTGCAAAAAAGAGTAAGGGCGAGGAAAGAGGAAGAGGACTTTTCCTTTATGTATAGATCCTCTGCGTTTTGGAGGGCAAGGAAAATCGCTAACGTCGAAGAAGGGAGGGTACAGCGATGTGTGTGTGTGTATCGGGTAAAGAAAGGATCATCGGCACATCGTTTATGCGAACATTGCAGCGGAGAGCTGCGTCATGTGGGGGGCGAGGACAAAGGCTCGAATGTCGAGAATCCTTTGACTCTGGTAAGGGAGAATTGGATATTCGGGGAAAATCAGCACGAATATGTAGGCGTGGTGATTTTCACGGATTTGCGTTTGATTCCACTAGATTCAATCCTCTGTTTTTAAATTCTTATTCAACATTATTTATTTTACCACGTCGTTTTCAACAGCTTATAATTGCATCGTTGAGCAAAGTGTTACACGTAAATCAATTTTTCCCAACCAGACAATCTTTACGCTGTATTTTAGATGTGAAATAGCCTAATTAGTTCGCTATTGATGAGAACGTGTATCGTGAAATGAAACGTCGAACTTGGATCCAGGTAAGAATCATGCGAGAAAAGAGTCAGAAGCGCGTACACAATAGGCCGCATGATTGTGCTCCTCCTGTATTATATTATGCGATTAGGGATAAGTGGATCAAGGAAAGACTGCTTCTTTTTCCCTTTTCTTCCGCGGAGGGCTCATACAAGATTTAGCTTGAGGTCCTGGATAAAGGTGACTTTAGTCCCTTTTTCTCTTTCTCTCCTTTTCTCTGCTAAGGTGCTTCCTCACTCTTAGCAGGACAGTTTCGCACGGTAGAGATGTGTGCTCTGACGAAAATCCACTGCTCGCAATTAGGATTCAGCACACTCTTTTTCACTTCCTTATTTTAATGGCTTGTGCTTAAAAAATTGAGTGTTATGCTCTGTTAATCAGTTGAAATGGTCTTGATATATGAAATATTCGCACTTTTCATTTGTGAAGAAGACATTTTATTATGCATCTTGGGTAACTTTATTTCCATCAAAGTTAGAAGTTTGGATAAAGTATGCTAAGGATTAAAACGGTATAAACCATTTATTATAGGTAGATAGGTAAGTAGAAAGGTAGGTAGATATGTATAGAACAACAGTTACATATAAGTAAATCGGAAAGCTAGTAAATAGATACATCGGTATAGATGCGCAGATAACTAGATAGGTCGGCTGTCTATACTGAGGTAACTAAGGTATTTACTCACAGTATAACTATATACCGATTAATATTCTAGTAATTTTCATTAAAACTTATTTTTGTTCAATGTAATACTCAGATATAATGGAAATTCTTTCTCTATTTGTTACACTTGAAATTCGCAAAAAGATAAGCAACTAAAACGATCAATTTAGCGAAAGGCAACCGGCAAGAACAGAAGGGAAAAAAGAGTGAGAGCAACAACACCTCTTGATTTAAGGGTTGAGCGTATACTTTTCGGGGAGAGACAATTAAAAAAGTTTCGTCTTTCTCTCTCGCTGCTCCTCGTCCCTCTAAGCCGTGACGCGCTCGGTTCCCGATAGGCGCCCAAATACATAAGCCGCGCGACGGCGTCGAAATCGCTCTCAACCTCCTCTCTACCCTTCGCCTTTCTTCTCTCGCTTCGCTCTCCTCTGAAAGATGAGTCGGCGGCGGCGGTGGCGGCGACTCCGAAAAAGCTACGATCCCGAAAAACTTTCGGAGGGAAACACGGTGAGAGAAATTGCGCTTCCGGCAGAATAGGTGGCTGAGGAAGAGGAAGAGAGCAGACGAGAAGCGCTGGAGGTAGGAAGTCGGAGATATAGCGAAAAGTTTGCAGGGTGTGAGCGAGGGAGGCGACGATTTTCCGTTTTTTTTTGCTTCAGCTTTTGAAAAATCGTACGAATTTTGTAATTTTAACGGATGTGGCTCATTAACTACGACGGTAGTCTACAAATGTTTATTTTGGCTCTTTATTCGAGAATTGCTATCAAAGTTTGATTTAAGGTCATTGTTGCATTCTATGTGTTATAAAGAGATGCGAGAAATCACATTGATGATAGTAATAGAATGGTTATAAAACTTATAAAAAAGTAGAGGACGCACATTTTACGAGAGAAGTATCAAACAGAAGATTATAAAAATAGAACTACAATATCCTCCGTAAAATAATCTCATGTTGCATAAACAACATTCTGATAATGAAGCTAATTACTGAGTTCACTTTTGAAAATTTCACGTTATATGCCTGGCATTATAAATTATTCAATTATCTTTGTTAAAATGCAGAAATAAAACGTAAATCAAAGTTTTAATCGGATAATGGAAAGCTGAATATTAATATGAGAATATACATCAGAAAAGGAAGAGAAAAGAATTACAAAGAACAAGAAAGAAGATAGTAAGAGATAAATAAGATAAAAGCAAAGGCAGAGACTACGTTGGATAACGAAAGCCTCGAGTTTAAAGTTTCGACAGGTCGTTTTCAAAGTTTGCGTGTACATGCTGAATCGGTGAAAAAAAAGAGGCGAGAAAGAAAAAGAAAAATAGGCAGAATTGGGAGTTAAAAGTGTGATGAGCGCCAGGGTTAATTTTTCAATTTTTGTGTAAAAGCCATGTAGGCTTTTTGACAAGTTAAGTACGATGCATCCGGGTAAAAAAAATTGAAAAGATTCCGTTGTACAAAAATTTAGCAATAATATAAAGAACTGTTTTTAGAGAAATAAACATTAAATCAAACAAATTTATATACAAAAAGCTAAGAAAAAAAACATTAATTTTATAAATAAAGAGTTATAAGTTTAGTTGGTTTAAAGATTCCAAACGGTCATTAATTGTTCAAGATCAACGTCTCATCAATTTGCACGGCGATTCATCGTAAAATTTAAATTCGTGATTACTTATGCAAATGATGGCCAAGGACGAATTGCCACTGAAATTCTCCTTTTAATTCGCTCGATTAAATAATAGTTGGAGCTCAGTGACGGTGAGGTCGCGAGTCTCGCCAAGCGTCCATTCGCGTGAATAGCTTAGGGACTACCGAGTAGTCGATCATCTTCACAAATCAATTTTTTTTTATGCGTCAAATGTAAAACGGCAATAAAAATCTGTTATTAATGCTTTTTAGATAGAATTATACTGGTTGCTCATAAATTTTTATTAGTCTTATGCATTTTATTTTAGCCATACTAGGTTACAATTCTATAGTTTATAGTTGTTTTCCGTACCCAAAATATTTATTTGAGCAAACATTTTTTATACATATTATAGACACTATATTCCAAAATTACTTATATACGAAATCAGAGCAAGTTCTTAAACTAATTCTCAACTTATTTTATATAACACAAAACTAAACAGTGACCATAGACTATTTTATCGAATACGCGTTACGGTACGCAATTACGGTGTCCACTTAAAATTCCAGAAAAATTTGCGGCCGCAATCAACGGACACGTCGATTGTGTCGTGTCCCATTACATCGTCATCGACGAGAGCAGGAAGCGAAAGCTTTCCTACATATCTCTGTCATACTTACGCGATTTCGTATTTTCGTCATGGCGCCTATATCCACCTGTCAACTTCGACGCCCAACGAGCAGCAGAAAAGGAGTGAGAGAGGGAGAGAGAGAGAGAAAGAGAGAATAAAAAACGAATATCCGATAAGACAGACACGACGCCTAGTGTACAGGTCATACGAGAAGGCGCGCATGAATTATGCATGTAATATTAGCGGCCGTAACACGAACACACCACGAGTAATTTATATACGCGTGCGCGTAACACACAACACGTGCTTTAATATGTTCATATATATATATATACGTGCTACCCATCCATTGGCAAGTGTGCGTGGACTATATGTGTTATTCTTTTATGATGCCGCCAGTCGAGTATATCCGATCGGATTTGGGATATTCATAATGTGGACTTTCTTTCGTTTTCTTTCTTCGTCTGCACGAGAGAGAGAGAGAGAGAGAGAAACAGAAATAGTATTCGGTTATTTGTGGTCTTGTCCAAATGCTTATAAGCATTGCAAGTATTCGTTTTTTATCGCTGTTCGATCAAATTTTATTTCGATGCTGTATCAAAAAACGTCATTTCGGCAGATTAGCACTTGCTTTTTAGCTGATCAACCTTCATGGAAGATTCAACATTTTATTACAACAACGTATCATGACATGACTACAAAAATGTGGCAACTCGACCAATTAGAATTTCGAATGAGGCGACCATTACTCCAGCCAACGCTATTTGGTAATAAGAACTACTGTTTGTCTGTTCAAAGCTTATAGCTCAGATTTATCGGTTGCCATTACCTATAAGTGGTAAGTTGCTCCAACAAACTATTTTTTCCATGCTACGATTTAATATAGCTATACTTTATTACAATTTCCTTCAGACCTTCCGTATACTACTACACAGGATCCTAAACGTTGAAAAGGTGATCGAAACAGCATATACCCCAAGCGACGAAAACAAAAACAAGTCCATACATTGCAGCGTAATGGAAATATGGCACTGCACCTCTCGTGTATATACAGTATTTCCGCGAAATTTACATTTACCGCCGAGTGTGCATGTACTGCACACGTATATGCCTTATGGGAGCTGCTACTGGCAAAAACATCATCTAAACAAGCCCACCTACAAGACACATATAATATACCCATACAAGTACACCAAGTCATATACATTCACTTCTTCGGTACGTACATACGTATATGAAGCGAAACGGCTTTTATACGTACATATATAGGTAAAGCCGCTGTGTGCTATGCTGCGGCGTGCATTGCAAGAGAGAGAGAGAGAGAGAGAGAGAGAGGCGAACGCGTCACGTCGGAGCTTTTTATTGGATTTGGGTTTCGTTCTCGGATTCCAGGCGCTCGAGAGCGAGAGAGTGAGAGAGAGAGAGAGAAAGCTATCGAGTTTCAAAAAGGTAATTCCAAGCGCCCGCGAGAGCTGCGCCAAACTCCAATTTGTCGTTTTCACGCACTCGGGAGCTGTATAAGTAAAATGAGAAGAGTGAGAAAGAGAGAAAGAGAGAGAGAGAGAGGGAGAGAGAAAGAAAGCGAGAGAGAACGGATGGGAAAAATCTCAAAGTCAAGCAGTGTCGAGATGCATACGTGTGCGGTAATTCAAAATGCTTCCATAATCAAATGGATGTCTGCAGCGAGTCCTTGCGGTTTTTGCGATTCTTTTCTCTTTGCTATACGTGTCAGACTTTCTTTATACTTTGACATACTGAGGAACAAGGATGTATAATATTCGCATTGAGCAGAAAACCTGTTATTTCACTCTTTACTTGAAAAAGTTTGTATATCCGTATAATTGTACATTGTTATAGGAGAGCAGATAAAAGCCGACAAAACATATCTGATCGGAGTTTCCATAGAAACCATTTCCACCACTCGATCTACTGCATAAAAAATCTAATTCATATAAATATATATCTTTCTCAGCAAACTGTCTCACATTCAACCTAAATACACAAAAAAGCTACACCAGCAGCTCTTTCAGTCTGATTAAAACGAAACACAAAATTACTCTCCTCCTCGTGCTCTACGCTCTTTATACAACAATGCAACGCATACCGGAGGATCTCCAAGAACACACTTGGCTGCAGTCGTCAAAGTACACACACAGCCTACGTTCGTCGCGTCGACAGTGCGCCGGCAGGATGCTCGCGATTAATATTAATGAAGTAATTCGCTTTCGCGAAAGTCATGCGCGCACCACCACTCGTCGTCGCTCTTTCTCCTATCCCTCTCTTTCTTCTCCGCAGTGGTACACACGCCTCCGCACCTCTCAACTTTACAAAGGGAGAAAGAGAGAGAGGGAGAGAATTGGTAAATTGCGTTAGGAGAGACGGACACGCGTCCTACACACGCGCGTATACTGCCGCCGAGAGAGGCAGCCGGTGCGATGGCAGCTTATTCGTTGGGCTACCGGAAATAATGGCATTAAAAAGTTTACGACTGCTGTCTCTCGGCAAAATGTCGGCGATGGAAACGCGAGAAATTTGCATGAACAGCGCGAGGCTAGGGCGCCGCCGCGCGACGCCTGCTGCTCCGTCGAGGCGAAGGAATCTAAGGGCATCGGTCGCAGAGCGCCGGGGTGGCCAAATCCTCGTTTCGGCCTTGTGATAGTACAAGTTATTGGTGTTAGGCTTGAAGCTGATAATAATAATGAAGATTTTGTTAGTGTGGCATTATGTCCTTTTGAGTTTCGAAAACAATATAGCAAAAATTCGGTCGGATAAATTCTGATCAAAGTTTGGTCAAAAGTTAATTTTAAGCCACATTTACTCACTCGCGCTAAATCAACCCAACCCAACCCCAAAACCAATTGAAAACACCTATAATATAATAAAAATATCGTTTACCAACGCCATGAAATTATACGAAAAAAAAGATCTGGACAACCGCAAAAGCTGTCTCCCAGCGGCCAACCCTCGCTGCGAACATCCCCCACATATAGCATTGGCCTTAATGCTCGCGCCCATGATCAGCCCATAATTCATCCGTTTCGCGTAAAGCTTTTCCGTGCGTGCACACGCACACGCCGCCGGCACTCACCTCTCCGCAGACACGCAAGGGCCCAATTTGCAAACTTACCCTCCTCGCATTCGCATTCCAAGTCTCCTACTCCTCCCGAGCCTCCCCAAAAATCGTAACCCTAATGGCCCTAACAAGTCACGGCGCGTATCCTTTATACCCCCATACCTATACACACACACGCTCGCATACACACTCGCAGAGACACAGGCAGCAAGCGCGAAAATAACGTTTACAGCAGCGAGAAAACAGTCGACAAAGTGCGCTGCGTCACGCGGAGGTATAATATAAGACAAGAGGGAGAACGTAAGAAGAAGAAGAGAGAAGAGAGAAGACGCACGAGCAACGTGGGGACAGTGAACGGCGCGAGCGCGCGCAAGCTGTCGTCGTAAAACCCAACGGGAGAGAGTTGAAGATACGCGCGCGTAGGTGGGTAATGCGCTAGTTTTGCGGATATTCCGTTGCCGCTGCTGTTGTGCTCGTCGAGTGCGAGCTTGTGTATGCGCGTTTGCGGATGCCCGTGTAGTGGGAAATGCATGATGACTTTTGGGGCTTAAGTGTCTGATGTGCACCAAGCAGATACGCTGCACTATACGTGAATTATTTCAACTCGAATGGTCATCTCAAATATGCTGATCTTCTTTGTTCTAAGCAAATCGATTACTAAATGTGACTTCTTATTATTTTTTAAACCAAGGAATATATATTCAATAATAATAAAAAATTAATCACAAATTTAAAGGTTTAAACGTTTAGTTATACTTAAAAATTTGAAGAAATGAAACTCAGAATTCCCTTTAAATAACTGGCATAATAATTATCAGGGAACAGCAATTACGATCGATAATAAGACAAGATGAATTATGCTTTTATTAACTAATACGATCCGCGCCTATAAGATGATTTATCTAAGCGCTAAAATAACTCCCAGCCGAGGCAATCAATAAAGCAGTAAAGCTAATGCCACCGCGCGATGAAAAGGTAAAAAAAGAGGACAGAAAACCAAGAAACACGACCCGACTAATTAAAATGCTCAACTATTTAACACACCTCCGGCGAACAATGGCATACGTCTACGGCCTTTCCAACCGACCGACCGTAAAATCTTTCATACACACGCGTACATGTTTTTCCGTGCTACACTAATGACACAATGACATTATTTACGAGCGCCCAACGATTTTACAATGAGGCGCGCGCATATTGCACAAAACCCGCGTATACGTTTATAAGCTGTATACGAATGCAATCCAGGCGTGATCACTCGACGCCTTGTGTCTATATGTATATATGTGATTTCTGGGTAGACGGTGCGGTATGTGCGCATGCGTGCGGTTGACGCAACGGCATATATATAGTACAAGCGCCGCGCACAAGAGTCTAACGACCTACGCAAGGTAGTTTTCTCCGCAGCCGCTCGATTATATTGCGACATCGGAACGATATGTGCGTGTTTATGTGTGCGAGGCCCACGTGGGCGGCTTGTTGCTACTCTTTGACCGGCGAATAATCATCGGGGCGGCGGCGTGTGGAGATCAGCGAAGGCCGCCAAGTGCATCGCGGCTTTTGCGCGTTTACTGTTATACGTTTTGTGCGGTTTTTTTCTATTTATGCTCACGAGTTCGTATACGGTTTTCTGTTTCTGTATCTTTTGGAAAATTCTACGTTAGTATTTCAGGCTCTATGTGCTGCGAAAATCATTATTTATTGAATTGGTAAGAAATAATACGTATTTAGGTATAGATTAGAAAAAAATAAATTTAAAACATTGGAACTTTTAGTTTGAAATACTTTGTACTATATTCTCTACGATGCGAATATTGTAACGCATTTTCATAAAAGTTATAAAATATTAAACGTTGAACGTTCATATAAGCACAAATCTTATATAAATTTACCTCATAAAATTTTTCATGCACCATTTGCTGTGCCTCAAAAAAAAAAGTAGGTACAACACTGATTACTCTTCAAGCATAACGAAGCAATTGGTATAAACTAACTTTTTCTGCAACTCGATCTGCATATTTATTTCAACTTTATACACAGTTTGTAGAAAAATATGACTAGCTGATTAGCTCTATACTTTACGCTTGGTTTCGCAACATCATTTTCAATATTAAAAAAATAATACGTAGAACTAAGATAAAATAGACAGACTTTTTATACTATTTCGTTACCACAGACATTTTCAAACATACTCTATTAACATTTCTTGATAATATATTTCTTGAATAAAAAATTTTTAAACAAAAAGAAAAAAAATACAATTAAAAATACGGCAATAGTTCAAGACGCGGTATTATAAAATTATTCAATTATAGTTAAATTATATAGCAATTACATTTTAACTGCTTATCTAAATTAGCGGGACAATAGAGGCACAACCACGCAAATTAACATCATAACGTGGACACTGCAAAGACAAATAAAAGAAACTATCCGATGTGACATGAGTAGCGTAAAATAATGTATTTTATTACGAACACTAAAAGTGTCGTTCTCCTCGTGTGGCATAATGAAAAAAAAAATGTTGCGCAATCCGTAAAAGCTCCTCTGTTTCTTCGTTTCTACAATCAATAATTACGATCTGTGGGTTTTTAGGAGGCTTTCAAACGACTAATTTAATAATCGCGCTTTAATGTTCCTGAATGTCAAGCCACCACACATGCGCGCAACGGCTCTTCGCAGAAATGCTGCTTTTAAAGAGGAAAGAAAAAAAAAGGAGCGATTACTCACACCCACACACGTATGTATAATACACATTGACGAGCCTAATAATATTATAACGCGGGCGACCTTTCTGGAGGTTGATCTATTTAAAGTTTATTGTAGCGGTAGCCGAATGAGATTTATGGACAATAAAGGTTATAATACTTGCGATTTAATTGACCGTTAAAAAGTAATTTCGTTCGGCTTACTGGCAATTCAGCATTGAGAGTGTTCCGCAGAACTTGGCTTACAAGTTATTAAACAACTTTTTCCGTGGTATTGATCCCTCAATGAATTTCAGGTATTTAATTAAATTATATATATTTTAATTTTTTCTATATTTAATTTTTTCGTTTTGCACAAAAAAATATGTATCTATGATGCCAGTTCAATGGGCATAGATGAAAAATGCAATAATGAAGCTTTATCAAGCCTGAACTAAAATGAAAGAAAAACAAAATTCAGTAAGCTGAGATTTCTTATTCAGGAAATTAAAACTCAAAATACATTTAAAGCAGAGATTTAATCATGGCTAACGTTAACTTGTTTTAGAAAGGATTAATGACCTGCACAACCTAACGGCATACGTTCTACTAATTGTACTAACCATGTATATTCTCTAAATCTTTTTAAAATCTTTGATTGATATTTTGCGCATTAGATTTAAGCAATGTAAACTTAAGCAATATTCAACTCTCGATCTCGCCATCGAGTATAGTAAGCAAAAAAATCCATGCACATCCAGACAGTAGGTACCAAACAATTCCCTCGAGCAGAGTGGTTCGTTCTCGAAAAGCGCGCGATCAACATCTTGACATGATCGACGGAAAAAAGAAGCCGACTAAGACACAGAGAGAGAAAGAGAGAGAAGAAAAGGGGTGAAGGGTAGTTTTCCTCTGAGGACCTAAATAAGGCTGACGAATCGTTGAAGCCTCTTTACACCCATACACAGCCGCAAAAGCTCAGAGAGAGAGAGAGAGAGAGAGAGAGAGAGTATACAGAAGCGAGGCCAAGTACGTTGTTAACACGGATTTATAATCGGGCCAGCGTCTCTACTACTCCATGTGCAGTAGTGGTTGCGTATACCGGTCCCGTGTATTGCCGTAGATTCCGCGGTGCCGCTCCTTCTGCCATCATTTATTCAGGGAGACACTGAATATAGAGAAGGAGGAGGAGGTGGTGGACAATCGTCGTTATGCGACTACTCCTTTTCTCTCGTTTCGTCTCTCTCTCTCTCTCTCTCTCTCTCTCTCTCTCTCTCTCTCTCTGTCTCTCTGTGCGCTCTGTTTATATGCGGACCTAAATATACTCGCCATTAATATGGCCGCACACACTACACCGACTGTAGTCTCGGCTCTCGGGACTCTTGTGGACGCGTCGCAGCATTTTGACGAAAATAAGCGCGATTCGCGGTAGCATCTGGATGTGCTAGGCAGGGAGAGAGACGAGTTTTACGATTTAAGAAAGTGGCAATGGCAGATGGCTGGTTGAGGACGGTTATAATGTTTAGCTTTACTGTTCGGGACGAAGTGGAGTGAAGAATCTATTGTTTCCAAAGGTTATTATTGTAATTTATTCATTTTCACTGTAATTCAGTTCTGTGGTTTCTACGACTCCACATGATGTCCATTAGAGATACGATTATACTAATGATTGAAACACATGACGTTTGATGAAAACATGTAAATGTTAAGAACATATAATAAGGGTTATTACAAGCTTTAGGTATCGCTATAGTATTTAATTAAGAAATAAATTAATAAGCAATTTTCATATTAGCGTGTTGTACGTTGTAATCTAAAAAAATCATTTTCTTTCAGGATCATATCAGTTAATTAATTTTAATTTATGGTTTAATAAAGCAATTTCGTTAAGTATTTTATTATTATAGTAACTCTGAAATGGAAATTTTATGCATGATATTTTTATTAATAGAGTACCTCAATCCGTCCGCTTGATGCGCAGTTTGACGTTAAAACATTAAATTTATAAGCGGCTTGAATTTTAAAGATTTAACGTTTACGATGGATACTCAATCTACTTTAATGCAGTTAAATCTGACCCATTTCTTTCTAAAAATATTTGCTGTTATACTTTTTTTATATTTATGTTTAACAACAGGCGAATAGTTGATTTTAACGAATTACGTTATATGTTTACGTTTTTTTTTTGAAGTCTTTACTATATTTAAAATACTTGTTACGAAATGTTTATTTATAAAATGATTTACTATCGAAAATGATTACTATTTTAGACAATTATATTTATATAACTATAAATAGCCAAAGTCATTTATTTATTAAATTTATTTATTTATTCTATATAAATAAATATTTAAAAAATAACAGCATTACAGCATTTAATTATCTTTACAAGTCGAGTAAAAAGCCTGCACTTCACGCTAATTTTGCTTCTTCTTTTTGAAACTTCACATCCGCACTCGCATACAAACACACACGTGCGCATGCAGACTTACGCAAACGATTTCAGCTGCACGTGCAAAAGCAGTCGACGCTTAATTAAGTATAAAAGGGTCAGAGAGGAAGAAGACATCCCATAACCGACGACCGAGCCAACGCGACTATAACTTAAGCTTAGCTTATCCATTCGCTTATAGTCGAAAAAGCGAAAAAGAAGACACGAACCAGCGCTGAGACGAGAGACGCCAGAAATATACCTTTTTCACGCGAGCCTCCCTCCTTAAAAGATTGTCCACCAAAAAAAATAAAAACAATAAAGAGGCTTTCTACTACGCGTTTCCGATCCAGAAAAAGCCACAGTAGTGAAAAAGAAAAAGTTCTTGTGTGCATAAGCTGAGGCGCTGAGCATACGAAGCACAATTTTTTCCTAGTAAAGTATAAATATAATATTAAATGGAGAGAGAAAATCACGAGTTTAGAGTCTGCTTATGGCCAGTCTCGTGTTATTCAAATAGTATTGGCTATAATGTCTAGTATTTTTTCGAGAAAGGGAAAAGAGGGTATACACAATGTGAGGTTGAATTAAATTATTGAGGTTGCATTCGTTCTGAAAAGGTGATAAGCTATTTGTAGTTTGCGTTACGGTTAGGGTACAATTGCTTGGCAGTTACTATAAGCCTTTATCAGTTGCAATTTTCCCAGATGTTCTTTCAAATCCTCACATTGTACAATCTAGACACGTTAAACGACTATTAAGAAATAAAACTAATCTTCTTAGAACACGTACACAAGCGTACTGTACGTTACTATACGTGTACGTATAGTGTTTGTATAATTCTAGGGTAAAAGCTTTAAATTCATTTTAACAAATATTTTACATTTAAGAAGTGCTATCTAAAAATATATTACTAGCAGATATCATAATTTGTATTAGTATATTACATACGTAATAGCTGCGGATGTTGATTTTTTTTTAATATTTAACAAGTTAATAAGATAATGTAAAGTAAACAAAGTATGCGTCTGTACGTGTTTAGAAAGTCGATGGATTATCAAGCGAATAATCCCAAGTAAAACATGAAAACTATACGTGACTCAACAAAGTTGGTAAGGCCGGACAGAGGCATTTAAAAGCCTCCTAAGTATGCATTACTCAAACATGAGTTGTTCAAGGCCCAGAAGTTATTTTCGCGTTAATCGCTAAGAAAAAGGAAAGGTGATTACAGACGATTCCTTTCATTGCAGTTCTCGTCGCTCGTAATCGAGTGTAACAGTTCGTGGAAACTTTTTCAAAGGGAAACAGACGAGCTACGCAGTCTCTGTATGTATGCATATTTCCTGAATAGGAAATTGATGAGTTCGATTAGTTAATGTGCTAATTAAATAACAGCGTCTAGTGTATGTACATCAAATAATATCATTACAAATATTTGTCATCTAAAGTAAAATATGTTGTACATCAATTCTTAACTAAATGTATTACATACAGTTTTTATAGAGTTCCGAATCAGAGATAAAAATAACAATTTATATAAGTACAACAGCACAATATCTACTAGCATTAAAATTAATTAACCTCAAAAAAATCTTGTTTTTCTTTGCCTCCTTATTTTGGAATAAATGTGATCGTTTTAAAATGAATAACTTTTTTTATATTTTTTTAATGAGATTCAACTTTATATTTGTAAACTTTGGTTTCTTTTTTGTACCAAAATTTCTGCAGTTCTGGAGCGTATTGAATAACTTTCAAGAACATTTAACGGGATGTTTTCATTACAAGCTATTGCATTACAGATTTTACTGTAAGAACGTTCTTTACTTAAAATTTTATAAAATATACACTATTGATTTAACTGAAAATAAAGTTTTTAATGTTATCTCGCAAAAGCTTAATAATAAAATTCTCTTATGATATTTGCGACTAATTGGTTACGTTTCACATCAGAAGTTCGTTACTAATATTTTTTATTTCATTTAATGTTTCCTTACATGCATGTATTATCGTGTAAAAGTTACACTCTCCTATGCAGATAATTAAAAAAGTTTTTCCTGTCGTTGTGACAACACGACTGCACGCGCAATATGTAATTCATAATCATTAAACTTCTGCAGCATGTATATTAATAAGCATGACACAAATTATTCGGCCAAATATATACCGTGTAATATCATCTTTCTTACTACGAGCATAGGTCGGTCACGTATTATAGAGAAGCAAGGAGGAAGATCTGTGTCGTCTATATCCGTAATTTACCGTAAGGAAAATAGAATCGAATAAATAGCCGCCTGTTCGTCGATGAATTTTTTTCCCTCGCGCTTTCCGTGTTGGCCTTTCTTGCGCGCTGTTTCTTCGACTCATAATTTTTCTTTTCTTTTTCGCCGTGGCTGGCGGATGCAAGACGGTGAAAAAATACGCCCGAGACGTGCTTAACATAGATGCACACGCGACGGAGACGCGACGTCGCCAGAGTCTATTTTTTTCCCTTTTTTTTGTTCTCTTCATCCTTCCATGGTTTGTCTTCGCGGTATAAAAATATTATTAGATTTTTATACGCCTGTTTTTTGTCTCGCCAATGTCACTTGCGCTCCGTGTCAACCTTAATTTTCGCCGAATATAGATTCTGGATAGATAAAGTTAGAGATATTAAATAATTGATTTTAAATACTAAAATTGGAGATATTGAAATGAACGTAGAGAATAAATTAATTATTGCATTCTTTAACTGATATTAATTTCAGTTTACAAACGTCAATCATACAAATTAGTTACTTCTTAATTCTAATAATTTCTTATTTAATCAGGAATTATCTGTACGTATTTTACAAATATTGCATATTTCTTGTAATCAATATATAAGTAAATACAATATATAAGTAAAACAAATAATTTCAACTTTTCATAGTTATATAGGTTATATAGGTGCATGAAGGGAGTACGACAGCTTTTATCGAAATATTTTATCAGTCTAATACTTATATGAAAGCTTCCTATGGCCTATTTCTTTTCAGAAATCTCATGTCAAAAATATGACATATAATTTCTATAACATATCAAACTTCTAACCACACAATAATTTTTACTTTTCAAATTCAATTATCTTTTCAACATTATATATGCATGTAAAATATAGTAAAATTGCATCTAAAGAAAAAACACAAAATATTATCGTTTTTGCAGTATTAAAAAATGCGGAAATAATCGAACACAAGCAGAGAAATCGTGTACGAGTAATGGCATTAATTTCCCGTCGGAAAATCGGGTGCCAGAGCCACGCTCAAATGCACGAAAGTGGATTGATATACGCGTATACGCAATATAATAGATGACACGATATTTTACGGTATATATAGCAGACGGCGGCAATATGTATACGGCGAACAGCCAGAGTGAGAGAGAGAGAGAGAGAGAGAGAGACACACGCGCGAGGCGCACGCGTGTAATCAAGGGGATGACAGCATTCGGGCGACAAGTAGGTCGCGCTTCACCGGGCCTCTCCTCCTCCTCCTATCCCGACACCCAATGAACGTAATTCGCCGGATTACTTTGACGCCTGGCTTTTAATGGGAAATGCGCATTTTATAACGGATTAGAGGTTTTTAAAGACTTGAACAACATTTTTGTCCTGTGTAAATAGTTGTTACGTTTTTTCCATCAAAATACTGAAAGTATAGCTAATGGAAATTTTAACTGCATTGATTACTGCGAATGAGTAGTCGACTTTTCCTCAAGGTTCCTGATGCATAAATTTATTAAAATATAAAAACATATGTTAAAGTGAGTCATGATTATCTGAATTTGCATGTTTGCCTATTCGTGTGCAATTAAAACACATAAAAATGTTGAAAAAAAGTTTTTTTCCTTATTTTAATGGATAATTAAATATGCGAATTAGTAGTTTGTCTTTATTTCAGTTCTTTTATAGAATATTTTTTCTACATGAATATTGAATAAGCACCTAAATGCTTAAAATAGTATATGTATGACGCAAATTAAAGAAAATACTTAATCATTCCTTGTCAATGATGCAAACGTCAAATCGTTCAACTTGAAACTGATGAGCGCTCTTATACATCTCATGCATTATGTGCATAATAAAATATACGAAAAAAAGCATTTGAATTCTAAAACTAACTCTATAAATCAGTAGAAATGAAACTTTTAACTTTGCAGGAATACCTACTATAGCATGATACTTTCGAGTATCACCTGTTACGGAAGAACCGATTAACTTTTTTGGCAGCGTAAACTACCACTTTTTTCTTTCGTTGCAAAATAATTGCACACTGCCTGTACTTCGAAAAACGAAACTATTCAAACGAACGTCTATTGCATGCGTCAACACAGATTTCTAGGGCAGCAGGTAGCACCGTGATTAAAACAAGCTGTTTTTGTACCTCCGCAGAGTTTAATATTTTATAAACTTTTTTAATCTAGTGTGTTTAAAGTTGTATGCTACGAGTTGATGAAAAATCCTATAAACTAAATATTTTAATTGCATTACCTTGAACAGATATTAATTAAAGTACAGCAATTTTTTCATTATTTCAAAGAATTGATTTAATTACAACATTCTGAAACTATTATTTTTGAGGAAGAACAAAAAAGAGAATAAATAGAATGTCAAATGACAATTAAGAAAAGTACTAATGCAATTTATTACATATAATTAGCATGGCTATTGAATTAATTAATTACACGCACAATATAATTGTAACTGTAATTGCTCGTTTCCATCTGAAATAATATTATTTTAGTCACACTGTATTTTGCCTTCAGTACTTGTTTCCTTTCATCTTGACGAGGTCAACTTGATTATTTCTATTCATCTTACTGAATTATATGCACGTATTTAGCTGCACGATAAATATTAAAGCTTCCCTTTTGACATTTTCAACCTCATTATAGAATAATTTATCGTTAAAAAGGAATTGGGATGTATTAAAATGACTTCATTAAAAATACACATTATATTTTGTTATCGTTCATTCCGCACCGTATTACGAAAGTTTACTCTATAAAAAAACAGCAGCTTCCTAGAGGCAGAAAAATCCGCGCTTCAGGCAACTGAATTTTTCCCACAGCGCTGACAATGCTAAATAATGAATGAAAGCGCAAAAGTGGTGCATACACGATCGGTAATAACAATGGGGGAAAAAAGAGGAGGCAGTGAAAAGAGGAGCATCCAGTATTAAAGTTGCGAGAGGCATAGGAAGAGCAGCTAAACGAGAGAGCGAGAGAGAAAGAGAGAGACAGAGAGACAAAAGTGGGTCACGCCTCGGCGACATCGACGATGAAGGGTTGCGCCAGTAGCTACGTCTCTCTCACTCTCTTCTCGTTTTTCTCTTTTGCCTATACAGTCAGAGGAATTTCACGTACGTGAGCGTAACTTCGTCGACGTAACGACGCCGAAGGTCTTCGAACTATCTCCTCTCTCTCTCTCCGTGGACGTAAACAAAAAAGTTTTTTTAGTTTAAATCCACGAGAAAGAGATATAACCTATTACGGGTATGTTCTGGTTTAAAAGCCAGAAAAGTAGTATTGCAGAAGAACGTAAAGAACAGACTTTACGATTATTTTCTACGCGTTTGTTCGAACTTTTGAGTGTACAACTTTGAGATATAACGAAAAATTATTTATTGCTTTAATTATTACTCTTTCTTTGAATGATGCTCTAACTATGCATTTTTAAGTTAAAACTAGAATGGGTTATTCAAATCACGTATTAGTACACTATTGATTAACTCATACAAATATACGTTGAGGAAAACTTGAATTATTAGGTTTAAAATTAACATTTGTTGAATAATACAAGACTTGCCTCATTTTGTAAATGTACTTTGAACACGTTTAGCCGAGTGAAATATAGCGAACGATAATGCCGCTAATAGATTACTGTACACGCTATATATTGAGCAGCAAAACTGTAATTTTGGCCTTAGCATATAAGCTACACAGGAATTGTATAGTGATTATTAATGTAAAAGATTATGTATACACGATATCATCAATCAGTCGTATCAGTTGAGTAAGAAATTAAAATTTCGAGGCACTACGAGCCGTTACATAAATATGCAAATCCTCGTAGGCAAAATTATTCCAACTATACGAGATTCTCCCAATTATTCATATTCGAAAAGACGCGCACACGAAACAGATAAATAACGAGGCCGATTTAACGTTACAGTCGACGCTTGTGCACCCCAAAAAGTAATAAATAAAACTATAATTAATATACGTGTTACAAAAAATAGCGTAAACTTTGCCTCTCCAAATCGTTCATTAAAAAGTATACGTACAAAAAGGCTTCAGTCCATTTTGAATCCCCAACGGATATCCCCAGTTTTTCAAAAAGTACTCCAAAACAAATCTGACTCATCCAACGGGCAATTTGTAAACATGTTTCTTCCTCGCATCACAATCTCACTCTCTTTTACTGCAACACCATAACGGTACCACAGGCATGCACACGTACACACTGCACACGCACACAGAGAAAAGAGTAGTGTAAACGAGCTGCAGTACCGGAGAAAAAAGAAAAGAAGGGAAGGCCAGCAGAACTCACCTGACGTGCACGATCCTCCGGCGTTGCTCCGAAATCTTCCTCCTCGCATCGCATGGATGATATCCTCCTCTCGGGCACATGAACGCGCACACGCACACATACACACACACAGACACACAACTCGGACCCCCTCACAACAACAACAATAATAACCGTATCAACAAACAAACTGTGCAACAAAAGGACCTCGTCGCGGCGTTTTTCATCACTCGGCTATTACGATATACAATCCGAACGGCTGGTTTTCTCTCTCCATGCCTGGAAATAGCTCGGCGAGCACTGGCTGCTGCTGGCACACAGGTCCTCCTCCTCCTCCCGTCTCCTCTCTCGCCGCTACTCTTAGTACATTACACCACGCACACATATATGTATACAAAGGCTATACAGCTCTCGCGCACACACACACGCACACGTTGAGAAAATAACGCACTGTATACAGGGTATAATACAGAGCTCCGTTTTTTTTTCCCTCCGTTATATTTCTTTTTCGTGTAACGTTCGTCGTCGCACGCCTTTCTCTGCCCCCGGATAACTGAAAGAACCGAGGTGCACACACGCAGAGAAGGGCCGAGGCACACACGCGGATCTTTTTCTCACTCTCTCGCTCCCTCTCGCTCCCTCTCGCACACTTTTAACACACGGCCAACTGCTCCTTCGTCAACAGTGTGTGCAGCTATGACGGTCGCGAAAAATCGACTGTTATATACTAAAAACACTGGCGAGCCGAGACTCTAGAAGAGGAGCACGCAAAGAGAGAGAGAAAGATATATAGAAGCGAGAAACTCGAACGAATGTAGGTATACTGTACGTATGTGTATAGGCGCGCGCGCACAGATACTCACGGCCCAGCAGCGGCAGCAGCAGCAGCAGCAGCAGCGGAGAGTTGACAGGCAGGCAGGCCCGTGTGTCTATACTCCTTCTCTCTCGCTGCTCAGAGGAATCGGGGAGAGAGAGAAACAGAACTGCTGCACACAGTATATACACGCACACGAGTATACATAGCACTAACACAGCGGAGCAACAGCGGCAGCAGCAGCAGCAGCAGCTCCAGAAATCGCGTGTGTGCGCACGCTGCGCCGCTGGTATTATTGTTGAGAAAAAAGGGGCACACGCACGTGCAGACGTATACGTATACATATGACACGAGTTTTCTGCGTGTGGTAATGGCTTGTGTATGTGGATGTATACATATAGATATACGGTGTTGAGGAGAGGAGAGGCCGAGAGTACATACGGGCGCAGCGACCTCCGCCGACGCGAACGTGGCGACGACTGGCGGTGAGGCGAAGCAAGCGCCAGCCCAGAGTTAGCGGAGTCGCCAGCGGTGAGCGCCTTAGCGGAGATGGGTGCTATGTTCTATATATATAGATGCGTGGCGGCATATATATATATATATATGTGTGTGTGTATAAACTCGACATAGTGGCAAGAGGAGGGAGAGGATCGAAACGTGCGCGTGTATAACTATGTGCGATTACCTACCTGGTGTTTAGATAGGGAAAGGAGTTTGGGACGTGATGTTGCCATATAACAATACATTGCTTATTTGTTTGCTTTTTTAATTGAAGCTGTTGTTAGTAGGTATTTAATTGTTATTAGATGGTTGTGACGGCACTTATGACTATTTAAAATTTTGTAATTTAGTGATATGAAAGAATTAATGTTTGGAAAACATATAGTCAATAGTGCGATTTGTATATCATACCTACAAAACAGCCTAATCATTTTTCAAAAATTAATTAATTTTACTCTGAATAAGATAAAAATATGAAAATTTTAATGTTCATAATACAGTTAACATATTATCAACTGTTGATTCATTACTGTTATATAAAAGCAAATAATATAGGACTCAAATTCCTTATTTTTTCACTACTCTTACAATAATCAATTGTTTATGTATATTATTTGAGTGTACTGATTTCAAGTCTATTATAAAGGTCAATTAACTTATTATTCAACTATTTACGGAAAGTATTTGATTTAAATTAAGGTCCTTACGCGCCAACAATTCTTTAGTTTGGCAACATCGCGCGGTTGAATCGTAAAGGCGCGCAAAATGCAATTTCAATTTTTTAGTTGTACTTAATTCTTTCGTGAAATGATAATACCTATTGACTGAAAGGTATTTTCTCGCTTTTAATTTCTAAGAAAAACCTTTTGTGCGATATGAGCGAATAAACATAAAAAATACACAGAAAAGTTTTTCGAAATTTTTGGAATTAAAATTAGCTGAGTAATTATTTGATATTAGAATTTATTTCATAACTTTAAAGTTATTAATTTATTCTAGCTAGTAAAAAGTGATCTCCAGTTCTTTTATCACTGAAACATTTAAAAGTGCCAATGATATAAATATAAATAAATACGGCAAAGTTCAAGATATACTTGATACTGCGGACATGCTTAAATCTTCCAATTCCACCCTGTAACCCATCATATATATATATATATATAT
>UELU01137996.1:6497-19498 GCA_900490025.1 Megastigmus dorsalis | reverse complement strand
CAAATATATGTAATATATATAAAAAATGTTGTAGTTTGTCCGATGTCACTAATGCGTATGATAATATTTCCTTAAAGATTTCTGCAATCTTTAAGGAAGCTTTCTGAAGGATTCCTACACCTTTTGTGGAATCTTTTTGCCAGTAATTTGTCCCAGACATTTTGAGTTTTCCGGAATGTTTCTTGAAAGCTTCCTGCAAGGTTCCAATAAAGCTATCAGAAACTTTACAGAGATCTTTTCAGCTATCTTACTGAAGTCTTGTGGAAATGTTTGCTAATGGATTGCTGTAAGGTTTCACGAAAGCTTTCCGAAAGATTCCCGTATCTTTCGCAAAACTTACTGCAGCCTTTTGAAGAAATTTAAAAAAAGGTTACTGGATGATTCCCTGGAAGATTACTATAAGCTTTCAGGAAAGCTTTTTGACAGTATTTTGCCCCAGACATTTTGACCTTCCTGCAATATTCCGTGAAAGCTTACTGTAAGGTTCCAAAACTTCCTGGGAAGCTTTCATGCTATGTGGGATGTGACCTGGTTTGATTTCATATCTTTTTGATTTCACTTCTAAAAATCTTTCATCTAATCTAAGCTTTTGTTCGCTTAAGAAGCTTATTCCTAGTGTTCCATCGTACGGAATAGACAATTCTGCTAATACTACGTGAAAATCAACATACATATTGTTGATTGGTATTTTTATAACTCCCAAAGTTTTAAGTGCTTTGTTAGCGATTCCTGATAATAAAATCTGGTTTTTAGAATTTATTTCGTCGATAGGTACAAATTTTTATTTGATTATATTCATTTGTGCGCCACTATCAATCAATAATTTGCACATTTTCACGGTGAATGGATTTTCTATCTCGATATATTGTAGAGTATCTCCTAATTTATAAATAAGTATTGGTATATTATTTTGCAGATGTAGTTGCTGTTCCAATTCATTTCCCACATGTTTTTAATTCTTAATTGATTTAATTTCTGTGTCATTCATTATGCAAGGTCTGAATTCTAATTTTGCTGTATTGTCATGTCTGTGTAAAATTTCTGCTGATGCGATAACTTTCTCGAGTGTGTTTTCTTTCATACCTTCGCAATTTATTAGTATCTCTGTATTGCCTTCGTTAATTTTTGCAAATTGTTCTTGTTTTGTGAACGGCTTTTTATAAATTACTCCTCCTATACGCTCTGTCACGAAAGAGTCTGTTCGTTTCCCGCGCTATTTTGCTTACGGGGACAGCTGTCTATTGTGTGTCCTATGATTTTACAATTTTTGCAAAATCTGTCTATACTTTCGACTACATTTTTTAATTTATGGCAATTTTGAACTGAATGACCTTCTACTCCACAGAATGAGCATTGTGTCAGTGTGTGCGTCTTATTTTGCGTAGAATTTCGCAACGCCTGCAATTTTCTGCATTCTTCGGTTGTATGGCCCATTATTTCGCAAAATTCGCAAAATTTATTCTCTGCGTGTTCCTATAATTTCCAAATCTAGTGTTGTTTTTAAAACTGCCATAATTTCCATTTTTTAATCCGTAATTTTGACTTTGATTTTTATTTTTATAACAATTTTTAGCCGTGTGCCCCGTGATATCGCAAATGTGGCATTTTTGTTGTTTCGAGTTATATTCACTTAGTATTATTTTCTTCATATTACATTCTGTTATATCGTATCTTTCTCTTCACAAAAGGTGCATCTGTTAAATCTGAAATTTTCTTCTCCGATGTTACAGCTTTTAATAGTGTGTCCTTTCTTGTTACATTTTGAACATATTATTATCGAGCAATTCAGCATTGTGTGCCCAGGCATGATGCAATAGTCGCATAATTCAGGCTTAGTTTTATTTGGACATATGTTTGGATTGTGTCCGCTTTGCTTGCATTTCCAGCAAGATTCGTAGTCGCCGATGTAACGACATTGCCCCGCTTCGTGTCCCATTTCTTGACACTATTGACGATGATTATTTTGTTTATTATTAAATTTACATGCGCTGATGGAGTGGCCTGGTTGACTGCAAAATTTACAGATTATTTTAATTTTATTTGTAACATTTCTACAGTTGTTCGAAAAATGATCCATGGTTTTGCAATAAACGCATGCCGCTGAGCGACAATATAAAGCTTCATGATAATTATCTCTACAAATTTTGCACGTTAAAATCTTTTTTAGTTCAGTTTTAGATTCCATATTACTTTGGTCAAATTTATTTATAGTTTGTTTTCCATAATTTTTCCGATTAAATAATCTCCTTTCTAGTCCTATTGCTTCCGGTGATATAACTTCTAATGTTGTATGCTTTCCAATTCTTCCTTGTAATTCTAGATTAAGTCCGTCTTTAAAATATTTTACTGCATCGGCATTTAACCTTGCGTCAAATTCTGCCAGTGACTCGGTTGTCTGTCCTTCCTCAGTTCTTTTTATTTCTTTCATTTGTTTAATTACTTTTTGTATTCTATTCGTAAAGTCGATAACTGATTCATCCTGTTTTTGGATAGTTTGAGATAATTTACCCCCGAGTTGGTAAATATCTTCATTAGATGGGTATAAAGTTTTTATTGCTGATATTAAATCGCTTATCTTACTTATTTTAGAATTTTCTATCGCTTCATATACTTGTCCTTTCAATTTTATTTTTAAGATGCTCGTTAAATTTTATTCATCTATATCTTGCACGATGGACTTGGCTTGTTTTAATTTCTGAATGTATTCTCTTACAGGTATATTTTTACCATCGAATTCTGGTACCAAATTTACTATATCCTTGAGAGGTAACTTCAGTCCATTTGCGTTTGCCATGTTTTCTTGGTTATTTATTGGTGCCAAATCTATTAAATTATTTTCGATTTGTAAGCTCGGTTCTGTGCTTAGTGTTATACTTTGTTCGTTTGTAGTTAAATTGTTTTCTGGTATTTCTTGTTTTATGCTAATTAGATCGAAAGAAGTACGTTGATCTTCAATATTAAAAATAAGTTGTTTGGGTACAGCGCCCAAATTTTTATCAATACTTGGTGTATATTCTTGTGTTATTGAGTTATTGCTAAGATTCGCCACAGTTTTTGCGCTTTTAATGGTGATCGTCTTATTTTGTTACTTCTCGTAAAACTGGTATCTCTAATATTTTTAACAAACTTTCGTATTGTATAACGTATCTTATTTATATTATCTTCTTTATTAATTTGGATTTGGAAGCGTTCGCAGACTTCTATAAGATCTTTTTTTGAATAATCCTGAATCCATGTGGTTTTTTTCTTCCTGAATATCTTTTTTTATTTTATTCCATTTTATTTCATTATTGTTCATAATTTGCTAATTTTCATCGTTTATTAATTATTTTATTTTAATGAAAGTTACTTAAGACGTAACCCCTTGTCATTGATAATGCTGATTATTCTTTCTGCAATACTTTGGTAGTTTTTATGAAATAGAATTACTTATTATTTCTTATTTTGGTGTAAATGCTTGTTACAATTTTTAATAATTTTTCGATTATTATTAATTTCTTATATTTTGCATTTTGCAATATATGTTTCGATAGATTTCTTTTACTTTTTAAAGATGTTTCTTTATATATGTATGCATTTTGCGTTTATTTGTATCGTTTTTTATTTGCGCTTTGCGATTATTTATATAATTTTATTTGCACTTTGCGTATATTTATTTGATGTGCACTTTGCATATGAGTATTTGATTTGTACTTAGGCGTATATTATATTCTTCTAGCTATCCGAAAAAATTGTACCGTTTAAAAAAAACAATCATACGTTTGTCCCCGAACTAAATTCTAATAATAAGTTGATAAGAATCTCAATATATATCGGAACAAAATTAAAAATTTTCTAGTATTTTATTTTAATAAAATTTGTGAAATTCTGGTGTTACTAAATATGCACGATATAAATTATTAAATATCCCAAAATGTTTAAATCAAGAATATATTTGCACCAATTGTGATACTATATGTTAATAAATATATCCATAAATTCGCAAATCAAGAATCTATTCGTACCGGAACTAATTGCGATGTCCAGTATAATATAAATACCAAAATAAGGTATTGTTCGGTACCGGAACCAATTGTAAAGTCCTAACTCTCACTATAGGACTAGCATAATCTAGGTAGGCTAGTGCTCTACCGAAATTCTTGATTCTCGTATTTTGGATTTATTTAAAAGATTTTAAATTGGAAATTTGAGAGATTTTACTTACGGTGGGTTCGTTGATATCGGGAAATGGTTGTTGAAGTAAACAGGATTTTCTCACTTTTGTATAAGCTTAAAATAATATATAGTTTATTTAAAATCGAATGTTGAATTATAAAAGTTCGGTTGAAAAATACAAAAAAATACAATGAATTAAAAATAGAATGTATGTTTTAAACGGTAGAGAAATATAATTGACAATCTGTGGAGCTCGGAGCGTCGCGACAGATAGATCTTGGGAGCACGGAGCTTCGCTGCAAGATCGAGTACCGGACTGTGATAGCCTGTAACTGACTTTTGTTGTACTACTTTTTCCCTTATAAAGTTTTACAAATGTACGTCGTTAATTACATCATTATTGACGTGTATACGAATTATATGTAGGTTGCTTGTTTTGAAAGAGAGGCGAAAATGCATCGTATGTTCGATTGACGATTGATTCAGTTTTTTGAACATAAAAGGTACGTCGTACGACGTAACAACTAAAACAGAGCCAGGAATACTCAGCGCACACAACAGACGCACGACTAATAGCATCACACGAAATTACAATAGAAGTACCGTAAATAATCATAAGGGATTCAGAATTGAACATCGAAGCAATACTAAAACGAATACGAGACGAGACAAACGACGAACAATTGGACCGCGATTCGCTACTAGACGACGTAGCGGAAATAAAATCGAAGAGCGAAACAAACGCAGATGCCTTAAAAACGGGCGCAGCTCTGAAACGAATAATCACGAAGACACGGGCCTTGAGCGTATTTAAGAAAACCGCGAGGAGCTTAGAGAAATTCAAGCAAGACACCTTAGTATACGGTGGATCTACGATAGCATTGCTCATAACCGGGCTTATAGCGTTGAAATGCCTCTCTCCGGGGGGTCCCATTTTACTAATTTGTTTCAGATTATTTTCAAGAAGTAGGAACAATCACCAGAACAGCATAGAAATGGAAGAAATCAGAACAGCGACGAAAAGATGACGACGTAAACAAAGAACGAGACGCCCACATTGAAGGAAGCAGGGGCCAGATGATCTGTCCCAATCGAACCTTTAACACCGCTCATGGAGATAACGCGCGGGGAAAGAGGCGACTTAGCAAAATACGAAGCGCCAAGCGAACCGCCGTGCAAGGGCAAGTGCAATGCCTAAGAGCGAAAGCCAGGGACGCCGCAAAAAGAATCGACTTGCACAAATAATAAAACAAAAAGAGAGAAGCACAAACACAAACAAGATCAATAAATATGAAAACACGGAAATAATAAGAAGAGAGAAGAAAGAAGAAAAATTATAAAAGATCTATTAAAAAAATAACAAGAACAAAACTTTCAAAGAACGACATGTAAATAAATAAGAGAGAGAAAGTGGAAAAACACATTAGTATTATATAAAATGAAATATTAATAGAATAGGCATACAGACAATTTAACATACACATAAATAATCAGGTACACATAAACACGAACGAACTAAAATAGAATGAATCAGATAGGATAGTGTAGATTAAGAATAGTTAATTTGTAAAGGAAAAAGAAGGCCACCTAAGGCAAACAACTTAACAATATAATAACGTTAATAATATTAATAATAATAGTAATAGTAAAATTTTGGAAACGAAAATTCCAGTTTTGGAAAACCAGCAAGCCTCCCTTTTTACCTACAGAAGTTAGAGATTACGCAGATAGGACAAATTTGGAACATCAAACCAAGAAAGAAAAAAAAACAAAATCAAAAATATTAGTAATAAAAATATAATGTAAAGGAGAAAAAGAGGCCACCATCAAAACAACCTAGCATTTAAAAAAAAAACAGATTCCCAAACGAGACTTAGGCCAAATACCTTTTCCTCCCATAGACGACATAGATCGCAGGAATCAGCTAAGAAGCACAGAACTTAGCACATCGGATAGATAGTGATAGGGATAGCCAATACTCTGGAGGAGGGAATGGCCAACGAGAGCGTCAGACACGTGGCCTTGGACGTGTCACGTACGCGACTTGGCTGCTGCGTTTTCACGCGCAGCCAGCGCTTACTTGACACCTACACAGAATTGGACTATCACGTGAGATAAGCGGGATCGTCGGAGACGAGCTTTTCGTGTCTTGGTGTCAAAATCGGACTTACTCGATATCTACGTGCATAGGGTCACCGATGATCGAATCTAAGTAGTGTGTTTTATAGCTTTTCGTATCTAGGTTTGGAAATCGGACGTACTCGATGTCTAGGTACATAAGGTCGCCGATTATGGACTCTAAGTAATGTGCTCCGTAGCTTTTCGTGTCTATGTGTGGAAATCGGACGTACTTGATGTCTAGCTGTATAGGGTCACCAATGATGGAGTCTAAGTGGTGCGCTCCGTAGCTTTTGGTGTCTAGGTGTGGAAATCGAACATACTCGATGTCTAGGTGTACAGGGTCACCAATAATGGAATCTAAGTAGTGCCCTCCGTAACTTTTCGTGTCTATGTGTGGAAATCGAACGTAATCGATATCTATTAAGTAGTGCGCTTCACAGCTTTACGTGTCTACGTGTGTAAATCGGACGACTTCGACGTCTAGGTGTATAGGGCCATTGATAACGTAGTCCAAGTTGTGAGCGCCGTAACTTTTCGTGCCTAGGTGTGGAAATCGGACGTACTTGATATCTAGGTGTATAGGGTCACCAATGATGGAGTCTAAATAGTGCGCTCCGTAGCTTTTGATGTCTGGGTATGGAAATCGAACATACTCGATGTCTAGGTGTACAGTGTCACCGATAATGGAATCTAAGTAGTGCCCTCCGTAGCGTTTCTTGTCTAGGTGTGGAAATCGGACGTACTAAATGTCTAGGTGTATAGAGTTACGGATGATGGAGTCTAAATAGTGCGATTCGTAGCTTTTCGTGTCTATGTGTGGAAATCGAACATACTCGATGTCTAGGTGTACAGGATCATCGATAATGGAATCTAAGTTGTGCCCTCCGTAGCCTTTCTTGTCTAAGTGTAGAAATCGGACGTACTCGAGGTATAGGTATATAGGGTCATCGATACTGAAATCTAAGTAGTGCACTCTGTAACCTTTCTAATTGAGCGTTCCTGTCCGGAAAGCGCCATGACTCGCTTTCATTCGCCGTCAGGACCTTCCAGATTCCATTAGAGTGGAACTGCCATTTTGAGCGCAGCCAAGCTGAATAACAGTCAAGATAGATAAACAGACGATCTATTCTTCGGCGATTATAAATTTAACCCTTGTTTGTGATCGCCAGTAGTTAGAGTCAATTAACCTCGAGAGCACACCGGTGAGTTAAATATAACTATAATAGGAACCATAACCTACAGGAGTAGGACAGAGGCCAGTGATCATCGTGTTAAACTCGCAAAATCCTTTGCCCTTTTTTTCCCTCCTTAGGTAGCTTAAACTCCCAAGTTTTCGAGAGCTTTCCTCTTTTCAAGAATTCTGAATCTGCGTTCGAGAGGTTAAGGCGCTACGTAGTCCTTGGCCGTAACGCGAGGGGCTACGCGCTTAGTCCTTTCGAAAAATTCTCAAAAATTCTCAAAAATCCTCTCTAGTCCTCTCCATGTCCTCTCTAGTTCTCTCTTGTACTCTATTAAAACTCCGTGTCCTCACAGATTTTCTAGAGTATCAAAAATGGTAGAGAGGACTATGGAGGTCAGCAGAGAGGACAAGAGAGGACAAGAGAGGACAAGAGAGGACTAGGAGGACTCAGAGGACTAGAGAAGACATTAGAGTCGACTAGAGAGGACTGAAGAGATTAAAATATTTGTTCGAATATCTTAAAGATTTTAAAAAATTATCATTTTTTGTGCAAAATGACGTTGCAAAATGATTATTATTGCAAAATTAATAAACAAATTCAGAGTCTCGTGCTATTTAAACAATTTTGTAGCTGAAAAGTTTACTCGGGGTTTTCAATGGCTCTGATTGTAAATCTGACAATAGGTATTTAATTTGACATTGCAAAATGGACAGGCACATGCACCCACACACACACACACACACACTCTCGCGCTCACTCACTTTCACAACACTGACACACACACACCCACACACACACACACGCGCGCGCGCGCGATCAATTCTCTATTACATTTTTGATATTATCTAAATTTGACCTTAAAAAAGTTATGAAATAAACAGAAATTGCTGTCAAAGCTTCTATTTGTCCCAGTAATGCAAATTAGATAGACAATTTCTGATTGCAAAATTTGGCTAAAGAAAGTTGTGAATCATTTTAGAAATAGTCAAGTATTCTTTTTAGCTTAGCAGCAATCTTAGCAGTTTGTAAGTCATTTTAGTTGTTCTATTATTTTTTTCTCTTTTCAATTTTGAACAATATTCTTTATCTTAAAATGACAATCAACATCCTTGGCAGCTCGGCGTCATCAGATTAAAGTGACGAACAAAATGTAAGCTTACATTAGTTGCAATCAAATGCAGCCGTAATATACAAAGCAATGAAACTTAATATTAATAACTACCAAGTACTTTTTCCTTAATATTGAAGTGAAAATAATAATGTTAATTAATAATTTTGATCGAAATATAATTTGAATTACAGAATCTATACAGAATTATAGCTCCCCTTCTACTCTTTATGATGTATCATGTCCGTTTCTGATTGATTTGAAAGGTATTTTTTTAATTTTTGATTAAGTGAATATTTAATAAAGCTAAAATTCTTATCCATGTATAACATTTATTTCTTCTAAATTCATATCGAAACACAACGCATTCCAATTTATCCTATGACCAGTAATATTAAATGTAGTATAGAAAATATTTTTGATTTATCAACCACTTAAACAGTAAATTTATTTTTATCGCTTCTTATTTCCACTTACGGTAAAGTAGCAAAATAATTCCATTGTTTATGGGTTTAGTAGTATCATATTTTTATAGGTCTCCAAATATAAATTATCAAGATGGTAAGCTTATCTAAAATTAAAATATACAGAGTATTTATTATAAGCTCACCGATCAACTGCCTGACGCTGTGCCACCAAGTATGTTTATAGTCATAAGATAAAGAATATTTTACAAAATTCAAAAGAGAAAAAATAATAGAACAACTAAAATGACTTACAAACTGCTAAGATTGCTGCTAAGCTAAAAAGAATACTTGACTATTTCTAAAATGATTTGACAACTTTCTTTAGCCAAATTTTGCAATAAGACATTGAAAACTGATAAGAAATTGTCTATCTAATTTGCATTACTGGAACAAATAGAAGCTTTAACAGCAATTTCTGTTTATTTTATAACTTTTTTAAGGTCAAATTTAGAAAATATCAAAAATGTAATAAAGAAATGATTATTTAGTTAGAGTTATGAATTCGACGTTATTCAACAAAAAATATATTTTACATTATCAAAAAGAGATTATATATACTGTTGATTAAAATTATGTTGATCGTTATTTTGTAAGATTTTAAGTAATGGTAAAGCTGAAAGGATTTGCATATTATTTAATAGTGATGCAGGTAATAAGTTATATATATATTTACATATTTTATGTTAATAATTTAAAGATTAATTGGGACTGTGTGATTCTCGATGAGGCGCATTATATTAGCAACTATAAAAGTAAACGAAGTATTGGGGTATGTTAGCTCACAAACAAAAGTAGATGGGCTCTAACGGGAACTCCTATTCAAAACCAAGAAACTGATTAGTTTGCTTTACTCAAATTTCTTAAATGTTCTGCATTTGACGAAATAAAAGTGAGGAACCGATGGGTCAGTAATAAGAACTCTGCTAATAATAAAAGACTTGTCATCATTACCAAATTTCTCATGTTTCGTTGGATAAAAATTGAATTGATGGGCATGGGTTTCATAAAAAAATGTTCTCGGATAGTTATTATGTGCCTTAATCGCAAATTGATAGGCAAAATTACAAGTCAGTTTAAGGTTTCTGTATAGAGAAAAAAAAGTAAAAGTCGAGGTAAAAGTACTAGTGGAAGTAGAAAGTTCGACTTACATCTAATGGGCAAAGTGTGATATAACGAACCAAAAAAAACTCCGTAGCACACTTCGAACAGAACCGAAGCTCTGAAAAATATTAGCCCCGGAGACAGCATATTCGTGCTGACATAATCGACGAACTCTATAAATTAATAATTAATAATTAATTAAATGAATTTTAATAGAGAATTAACAATTATGTAAAATTATTAAGACAAAAAGAATACTTGACAGTTTCTGAATTGATTTTACAATTTTCTTTAGTTTAAATTGACCATTGAAAATGGAAAAATTATCTAAATAAACAAAGAATTGATTGTATTTAATTGAAAACTCTAGTTTAATGTTGTTAAACTAATAAAGTTTAGAATGAAGGTAAATGAATGAGGGAAAATAATAATAACAATAATTATTTATTTAAAAAAGTGACAGTAGAATATTATCTATTAAAGGTATACTGCAGAAAATTTTTTGTGAGATATTCCGTAGCGGAAGCCACCCCTCCGGGGGTAAATGTGTCCAATATTATACAAAAAAAATCATAAAATCCAAACTAATAATTATACCAGTGCCATACTGCACATACACCTTGTTTAGCATCCCACTATACAAAAGAAATTTTTTTGTGAGATATCACGTAGGGGAAGCCACCTTGCAGTATTGTGGGATGCTAAAGAAGATACATGTGTAGTATGGCACTGGTATAATTTTTAGTTCGGATTTTATGATTGTTTTTATATAACATTGGACACTTTTACCTCCGAAGGAATGGCTTCCCCTACGTGATATCTCACAAAAATTTTTTTGCGGTGTTGTGGGATGCTAAGGAAGATACACGTGCAGTATGGCACTGGTGTAATTTTTAGTTTGGATTTTATGATTGTTTTTGTATAATATTGGACACATTTACCCTCAGAGGGGTGGCTTCCCCTACGCGATATCTTACAAAAATTTTTTTGCGGTATTGCGGAAAGCTAAAGAACACGTGCAGTATGGCACTGGTATAATTTTTAGTTTGGATTCTGATCCGACGAGTACTATGCCCTACCCTATCAACATACAGTAGGGGTACTTTTTAGGGGTTGTAATTCATGCTAGTACGTTTTTTTTGTTTTGAGTCATTTGGCACAACCCCCAACTGGTCTGCACTGATTATTTTATATTTTAAAAAAATTTATTTTTTCGTTGGAGACGAACGTTGCAAACTTCAGACTCATCATTATTTATATTTTTATTCAATAATTATTTTAATTATCAGCCAAAAATGGCAATTTTAATTAGAGATTTATACTATTTGAATTTCAGTTCCTATCAACCATTTTTCCTAATCCACTCTATTAGCTTATTGCAAGACAATTTTTTATCTATATCTAAAGTTTTAAGCTCGTTTGGCAATATATTAAAGAACTTTATAGCTTTAACTATACAGCTTTTTCCACTTACAGTTTTATACATTTTTGGCAATTGTATTGCTTTGTTTCTAGTTTTACTTGACTTAATATAAATATCTTTAAGGATCTTTTATTCTTTTTTAATACTTTGAAATGCAAAGAGTTGCTCAAGTTTCAGCGGAATTTTTTGTTCAAATTTGTTTTTGGATATTATTTTTAATACTTTATTTTGAACCTTTTGAAGCAGTGATAAGTTATAAGCTCCAAAATTAAATATTTTGTTCTTTTAATTATATAATTATGTGACGTGCCAGAGTGCCGCCACTGCTTTTCCGGCAAGCGAGATGGAAACAATCTCCTTGCCTGGGTTTTTGGACCCGATTTATTTTACGATACTTAAATAATATGCCCACCCTATTATTTAAGAGCCCTATGAGAGAGATCAGATGCTACATATTGAGCGATCTGTCGTCTCGGCTACCTAAACGATTGATACCCACTAGAAGAGAAGGGGCAATCTTCGCTCAGCTAGTCAGTATCCACTTAATGGGGATACTGCGTCGCTTTGCTATGATTTCGGGAAAGGAAGGAAGGTAGGGATGTTGGTTTTTCTTGTGAGTACTTCACCACGCAATGGGGTGAAGTATGACAAGTTTTGTCTTTCCCGTACTACCTCCTTTCTGCCACGTAGTGGGGCAGAAAGGCCTTCGTAAGGAAAACCAGGGCAAGACGGCTCTTAGCTATCTGCTGGTATAAGGGACGTAATGGCCCTTATACCTTGGACAGCTTACGAGCTAGAGAGAGAAAAGCGTTTGAATATCGTTTAAATATATTTATTTTACGCTGTTCTCACTACATGCTCTGAGGATCGTCTGACTGCTCGATGTTTGATGCGCTGCTTTTATAGCTGACACGGCGATTTGATCGGCTTCCCCCTCTGGTGGGGATAGTCTGATTCACACGTACACGCGTAATTCGCGTGTAGTGCGGTTATATGTGTGCCCGCGTATTTATTCGCATTTCATGCGTTCTGTATATTTCATAGTTTTAATGATAATGATTTGGTTAACGATTATTGCAATTATGTTATTGCAAAATACTAAATTAGAATTTTTATTCTCTACGCTAATTGAAATTATAAAAACAATAACTGCGCTAAAACAGTATACGCAACGCTCGTAAATATTATTATCTTAATATTTAAATTTATTTTAACTATTTATTTTTAATATATTTTATTAATGCATTAGAAATTTTTATTGATTTAGTGACAGGTGTCATAATTAATATGCTCATCCCATTTTAGATTATCGTCAAAAATAACTCCAAGATATTTACATTTTTTTACTCTTTTTAGTTTTTCATTATTTATAGTTACATTAAACTATTTAGGAACACTATCACAGTAATTGCCAAAAGTAATATATACTGATTTATTTATATTTA
>UELU01137995.1:0-21759 GCA_900490025.1 Megastigmus dorsalis | reverse complement strand
CAAATTATATTTCTAATGCTAACTATTAAATATGTATCGATACGATGATAACCTTTGTATTTTAGTTAAGTAAATTCATAATTTTGTATTTCGCGCCAATCTATTGTAACATGGCTGTATATTATATAATTTTTGCCAATAAAAACATACTATACTATACAGCAGCGGCGATTTGCAAACGAGGGCCGGCGCCGGCCGGAGATATGAAATTCTCACAGCTCGCAACTAAAATTACTTGCATGCAGCTAAATGTTTATTCACATTGCATCGAGATATATGTGATTATATTGAAAAGAGCCCCTCCAACGCTCTTTTCGATGAGACTCAACCGATAATTAATATTTGTTGTCTCCCTCTTTATAAAAATAAATATATATATATTTTTTTTATTTAGCTTCTTAAACCTTATGAGGTTTATTTTAGCTTCAAGTATTTACATTGATATACAGAAAAATAAATATATATTATTACTTTATAATACTAATAGTTACTAAAAATGCATGTAAAAAATGAATTCAATCTCTCTATGAGATTTACTTGTACTGCATGGACTTCTGAGTCTATAGTTGAATAAAGATCTACTCTACTCTACTTTACTCTCACTTGCAACTCACAGCAGCAGCAATCCCCGCCGACGCCAGCAGCCTTTCACTTTTCCCCTTCCGCTTCACCACTTCCCAACATTAGCGTTTGAAGCCTTGTACACGCGGTGTATAGCTATAGTGTGGATTGGAAGTTGCACAGCTATCCTCACTGTGAAACTGGTTACTTTGACCCGAACAAGATCAAGGTCACGGAGATCGACAAAGTTTTACGGCACATGTGATACACCAGTAGGTTAAGTAAGGCTGAGAGCATGGCTAAGAGTTTGATCGTTGCTGACAATTATTATGGCATCCCAGACCTCAAAAAATTTTCTGAGGGAATACTGCATCTCAAGCTGCAAACTACATTACCGTTTTTATCACCGATTTCATCGGCACCCCAGTGCTCAAAAAATTTGAGAAATCTCAAGCAGAATTGGTGATGAAGTTTCTCCACACCCCGACTGATAATAGTCATTGATTCTCACCGATCCTATATAGTTATGAAATTAGTGATCACTTTATTTTCCTCAGCTTCTAAAATAAACCAAAAATATGAATTAGAGTATTTCTTATGCTATAAATTTAACAAAATTATTTGGAATCAAATGATTGTTAGATTTCAGATTAAAAAAACTGTAAAATCTTCAATGCTCGCGATAAGAAGTCAGTGCATTGATTCCGCAGCTTTAAAATCAGTCAACCGATCGGTGAAATCTCGTTCTAGAAAAATCGCGAACTATCGCAGTAAATTCAGCTTCGGCCCATGTGTTTGTGTGTACACTCGCACTGGAGGGCTTGATAAAAAAAAAAGAAAGAGGCGAGGAACGAACTTTAGGATCGCGCGCGCTTGCGTCCTTTTGCGCGCGTTCAGAACAACTTTCGATCTAAGTTGAGGCGCATTCGGAGGAAATGGATGCAGGCAGGAAGAAGCGAGAAGAAAAAGAAGGAAGGGAAGGACTGGCGCGGCTCACAGGAAGGACGCGCGAGAAAACTCGATTTGCCTTGGGGCTGCGCTGTGGGTGGAAAGAGAGAAAGACACCGAGGCAAACGAGTTTTCACCCCCAGCCACCCCCCTCTCCCCCTTCCTCCGACCCCCCGGTCGCTACTTTTTCTCATTCCCTCCTTTTTTCCCCTCGCATCCTTCGTCTTCGAGTTGTCTTTTATTTTCTGCTTTCATTACCACACGCAAGCATGAATGCGTTTATGCTACTATGGCTTCCTCCGCGATGATAATTTTTATTTCTTCCCTCCATTTTCCTCCTGCAGCTGATCTTTTTCATTACTAGTGTAACACAGCACATTAATGAGTTATAAAATTAAAACAGGCTTCTGCGGCTAATGATTTTTAATTATATCGTATTCTCGTTCCAGATCCTTCGCACACACCACAAAATTAAATAAAAAGTATAAATTGTTAATTATTAGGTAGAGAACGTTTTTTATAATTCGCTAAATTAATAAATTTTTAGATTAACCCATATTGGATGAAGCGACCAAAACTTGACACACGAATCTTCGAGCTTCATTTTCGTGCTAATTCTTAGAAGGAAGATACCTAGAGGTACTAGACGAACTTTACATGTGAACTTTACGATGGTAACATTGTTTCTGTCGCTAAACCACTCACTGCGGGTGTGCCTCCGAATGGATGAGAATCCTTATATAGCAACCAAAACGCGACACTTTGCTCAGATTAGTCTGTGTTTCTATAAATTCATGTTGTAAAGGTGATTTTAGATGTAATAATGTATGGACTTTGTGATGCTAAGACTTATTATTGCAATAGATACATTATATATAACATTTTTTGGTCATAAACCTGAATCTTAATCAACAAATCCAACACGACATCCTTCAAATATTGAAATAGCGCAAGCATTGAATGCAGCATCCTTTACGCCTGGCACATTCTCTCGACGGATCGCACTTTAATGAGAAGAATTCGTTTTACTAGCCCTCGAGCTCCGACAGGAATAAGACGGCAGAGACAATGACTCCTTCGACGATGAGAAGCGGCATGCATATAGGAAAATGGGGGGAAACGGGTGGAGATTGCGGAACTCTATCGCGCAATTCGGCGGCTTGACTATGCGAACAAAGGCGAAATTAACGGACATGAAACTCCTTTGCCGAGGAGCCGCCCGTTCATTTTTTCATTTAAAGTTGCGTCTTAAGTCACTCTCGACAGAGATTGAATTTCTTTGCTGCGAAATGAACGAGCTAAAGTAGTCGAGAGTTGTACAGAAATGTGATGCGTTGAATAATGAGTTGTGATACAAGAGCGCGAAGCGATCCATTTGTGCATCCTAACGTGTAACATTGATATACAATGTTATTCAATATTTATTGTGTTCTTGGATAATATGTTTGATTAATTGTAAAAAGGAATAAGCTTCAAAATAAATGTTAATTATAATTATATCGGATTCTGGGTTGAGAGTAAGTATATATATGTCAATAATATACTTTAAATGCGATATTTTGTTCGAAATAAATTATATAATCAAGTTTTTGAAATTGAAATATATCGTTTTTTTTTTATTTATGAGAATCACGGCTTTGCAGTATCCAATGAATTGAATCGTTAAAATGAATAATGAAATTATACCGCATCATAATTTGCTCGACATCAGCGCCACGACTCCCGCTAAGAAAATTAGTGTAATATTTAAAAAAAAAAAAAATGAATAGTATCTCCCCCCTTTATCTTAACAAAGTGCTAAAAAAGCCTCAGTTTGCTCAGGTGTAGCAATAAATGATTACATTTAAGCGTGGATTCAGTCTCGAGCGCGCAGTAAAACGCGATATTTTATATCTCCCCCAAAGAAACAATAAACTTGCGCCCCTATATTTTTACATACCCATATACATCAAGCTGAAAGCTCATCATAAACACCGAATGCAAAATAAAACCGAACGAACGAAGCGAGAAAAAAAAGCCACACGCACGCACTTACACACCCACAGACAGACAAGGAGAAAAATATACGAGCGCGCAATAAAATATCCCGTATGCCGTCCGCCGTCGCTTCCTCCTTTTATATGTATATATATATATATATATATATAGATACGAGACAAGGGGAGGCTTTTTTCCTCGCATTAAGGGAGAAGACGTTGCGCAGCTTTTGCCAGAAGAGGAAGAAATAATTTATACACTTAACCTCCATCCCTATAGGAAATATCGCGTGATAGAGATCCATCGATCCTCTTACTCTGTACGAACCCATAAGGATTCCTCCGTCTTCGTTCTTTGCCTGCGGCGCGGAACTTTACCTGTATATATGCAGTATACGTGGCTGTATATGTATACACGAAGTGAGTTGAAAGTTTGAATTACTGTCACTTTGGTAAAATGATTATCGCTACATAGAAATGTCATATGATATCTAGAGTAATGTTAATACTCGATAAATCAGTGCAGCTGATAAAACTAGACACAAAAGTAATTTTATCAAATTTGAAGCTTTCCAGTTTGGAACTATCCAACTTGTCATGGACAATTCGATAAAAGAGAGAAGGAAACGGTAGTAAAAAGGGAGGAATCTCGTGTTTCTTCGATTAGGACGTCGACGATTCACCGCGGCGCGTTCCGCGGGGAGTACATATATTTTTGAGGTCTATAGAGGGGCTGCGGCGCGCGGGGGGGGGGGGGGGAAGAAGATGGGGAAAAAGAAAGAATAAGTCCAAGAGCGAAATGATTTTTCTCGCGGTCCGCCTATTGTTTCCGATACGAGAATATCGTTTCCCGCACCGAAGGGGGGAAGGAGTAGACATTGCGTTCGCATTTCCTTTCTTCTCCGTCTCACCCCTCGAGTCTTCGCTCTCTCTCTCTCTCTCTAGCTCATCTTCGGCAGGCGCGCGCATTGGAAATGCCTTTTTTCCATTCTTCTTCTTCTCTCTCTCTCTCTCTCCTCATTTCACTTTCTTTTTAAATATCGTTCGATGAGATTCCCCAGGATTTTCAAATACGAATTATTGTTGTTGCGTATATCGCGATTGAAAGCTGGATGAGTTTTCCTTCTTTTTGCTTCTATCGTATCGTCAAGGGAAATGGCATGGTTTCTACAGCGGGGAGAAGAATAATTTTTTTTCGAATGTATATCGGTGCTTTCGTATGCATTTCGCATCTCTATTCTGATGTATTGCCAATTCTTCGTATACTTTTGAAATAGAAAGATCGATAAATTAAATGAGTTCAGCATTGATAGCAAATTCTTAACACAGTAACGATGCGAAAAACCAATCATGATAATCGTAAAATCACATTATAACAAAACTATAAGATAGCGATTCTAGACACGTTCATGAATTGGAAAGCGCAGACTGTAGTCTAGGCATTCGTCGCACCACATAAGTAATTACACAGTATCGCGTCGTCACTTCAATGATTTAATTACAATATATACGCGTATAAAGCTCAACTAAAGCGCGATACTCGGAATCTTGCGTGAATCAAATCGATGCGTTATATACATCAAGCGCACAGAGCAAATTTCAAAGGCATTCATTTCAAGTTATCGAGCCCCACGCGACACAAAGCAACAGCATCGAGTCTCGTAATTATATTTGACACTCTCTCTCGCCTCGTATATACATACGTACGAAGAGAGAGAAAGAGAGAGAGAGAGTGGGACGTAGTAGACTGCGAGTGTATAAGGTGCGGGTATAATAACGCGAGCGAATTCGTTTTAAAGCGATTGCAATTGATGATCTCCCAGCTACGTGTTTGCTCTCTCTCCACGCGTTTGCGAGAAGTATGTGTGTATATGTATGTATATATATATATATGTTCAAAGCCGAAGTTCAGATTGAATCACGTTGCGAAAACATCGGGTACGCGCTGCAGTCCAGGATATACATGGGTTTCGGACGTGACTGTGTGTATACGGATAGTCTGAGCAGCGATTAATTGTTTAATCGGCATTCGCCGTTTCGATGTATTTCAAATCAGCTTTGTGTGTTTCCGATTGCGCAAGTTCAGATTGATTCTTTCTTTAGTGTCGATATTCCAAGTGTTACCTATGTTTGCGTGGAAAAGTTTCAAATCAATGTGAATTCAATTGTTAATAAAACTGTTGTACACCATTACAAGGAATAAACCGGACGTTAGAGTTTATTTTATCTAACACGTGTTGTTTTTAAAAGTTATGACATCAATTAATTTTACTGAGATTAATAAACAGTTTTTAAATGTTTTAAGGGGAATCCATATGCATACACTTACCGTTATATACAGCTTCATACTATTTTCCTTCAATTTTCAATATTTTAACATATTATAACTAGAGCGCTATTCTTTACCGAATTTTAAGAGTGTTTAAAAATTATCAGCTCATTCTATGCAGTAAAAAAAATAGTAAGTAAAACTTTTTTTCATGAGTCGGTAGAGCAGATTAGTACGGATTACTCTTAATTGTCTGAAAAGGTATTAAAAATTATTATATGCACTTGAGAACTTTTTATAGACAAGATTCAAGGACCATATGCGTAGCTATATAACCAACTTGACATCGTCATCTGCAATGATGACTCTCCACAAAAATGTCCGCACCTTCCATTTCTTCCACTGTAAAAGCATATCTCCTAATCCACTATTGCACTACAAATCATTTTCTATATAAATCATTCACTGCGATTTGCTAACATCAAGAAGAAGAAATCCAACGCTCACATCGGTGCACATCCACAAGCACAGTGCAATCCCCCCCGATGCAAACGAAACGAGTTCTCGATCGCGCTAGTTCCGCAATCACGGCCCTCGATAATTGCCCCCTCAGAGGATATGCGCGGGAGATTGAGCCGCGGTTATATAATTGCCAAGTCGGCCGGCGATTTTGACTGAAGGCGGCCTGCTGCACTTTGATTACCTTTGGATATGGAGATGACAGTTTGAGCCGGTGAGGATTGACTTTTTATGACGAGTCGCGCGAGTAATTAATGGTTTGTAGCGCGCTAGGACGCGAATTACGCGCAGATTCGCTTCAACACGAATTGGCTACTCTTCTAAAAATCGCTTGTGTTCGAAAGTTTCGTTGTGTTCGCCAAATAGATAGGACAGAGCGAAAGCTTTGCTTTCAAAAATTCAAACCAATAACTTGTCTGACTTTTAACGGTTGTACTGCCTTCGCATACAGATACACATAAACAATCGCATCCTGGACCGTCAACTAAATCCAACTAAAACGAACTCCGACTCGTAAACAAGATGTTTTCTGGACTATAAATACCTGCGACTCGGAGTGTCGCCAGCAAATTCGCAGTCCATAAATACGAATGGCCAAAAAAAAAAAAAGAAAAAGAAAACATAGCTGCGAGGTTCGAAGAACTTTAATAACACGCCGTTAAACGTGCGCTACATGCGCAACAACAAGGGCACTCGAAGGTATTCTCGAAACTAACGAAATCGACGAAACGACTCTCGACGCGCGTACATGCCCAAAACATAACCGTACTTAGTTGCACACGTATATATACAGATACCTTGCTGCCAGGTGGATATAAAACGGCTGGTCCAGGTGGTTTACGAGTTGGAAATTGTATTTTACGATTGGACTGGCAAGTGGATTTATAGTGAGAGAGAGAGACGAGAGCGAGAGGAATTGCCGATGCCTAAAAGGGGGTGACGAGAGTGTTTGCCAGGCTCGGAGCTTCTGGACCGAGAGATTTGTCACACTCGAGCGAACGCCAACGGATATACAACACTGCAGTGTATATTTTATGTGTTTTCATGTGTGTGTGTGTATCGCGCGGTGTTTGCGCGTTGACACAGTTAGCTGCGCTGAGTGATAATCACGAGCTCTGTGGATCCAGCTCTCTCTCTCGAGTGCGCGATACTGCCACACCAGCAATCGTAAAGATCATCCAGTAGACCGGCGAAATGTCATTTTTGACTCTTTTTAGTTTATACCCCCCCCCCCCCCCCCCCCCGACATTGCTCTTTCGCGCCCTCGTTTCCACGATTTAGCTTGGGAGCTTTGCGAGCTTGCGATAAATTAGTGCGCTGATTCGGCGGGATGATATTGTTGTGATGGAAAATACTGCTTTGTACGTGAAACCGATATTTTTTATTTTAAAAGAGCTTTTTTATTTGAGCAAATGCTGTATTGTTTCCACAGAGAGGAAGCTTTGTATCGGTGAAAAAAATTTTTTCACATCATTGGTACGTTTTACTTTAACATGATTTTATTTAAAAAAATAATAAAATTGATAAGAAGATTAAATTGGTAGCATGAATATTGTAAAAGAAATTTTCAAATTTTAAATTGATTCACAAATAATTTTGTATATTTATTCCAATAACTGAATTTTTATTATTAGTTTTGAATATAGAAGATCAAAATATAATTTAAAGAATTTATTTAATTTTATTTATTAAAATTTCTTAAATAATTCTTGATTATTTGTAAATATGTTTTATTACTTAATTTATTTAGAAAATTATATATAACACATGTATTGAAGCAAATAATTAAGTTTGAGAAAACTATGTGCCAATGCACTGATTTTTATCACTGGAACACTGTTTTTTTCGAGGTTGAATCGTTTGAAAGGAAAAATCGGTATTCCAAATTGTTTAATGGTGGACTACTTCTATTAAAAATACTATTTTTTTTAAAGTTCGTAGACTAAAGTAATATAAGTTTGGTATGGGTTTCGAATTTTACGATTTAATGGCTGTTCTAAAAGATCGTAAAGTGTACGAATTAATATTTGACCTACTTTGTTCTTGGAAAAGTAAGTAGTAAAAGGGTATGGCTTAGTCAGACGTCTCGATTTCAGGAGAAAGCGCATTGATTCAATATTTTCAGAGGGCAAAAAAATGACAATTAATGTCATTACATTTTACAATTTATTGATATGCTCGATATTGTTGCATTATATCCAAAAACAATATAATTATTATTGATATGATTATTCTTATCTCGTTAAATCGGAATTAGTCGAACGATAAAATCTGAATCCTGCATGAAACTCAAAATTTTAGTATTGTTCGATAATAATCGGTGCAATAATGGAGATAATGGCGACCAACAATAACAGGTATAACAAAATTTCGGAATCTTTTTATATTGGTTATTAAAAAATGAACGAACTTTACTTTTTTATGATCCATTACATTATGTGAAACTGTAAAATTTATATTCCCATATAAACTCTATAATGGATAATCGTCGTAAAATTCGAAAATTTGTTCAAATTGAAAAAAATATTCCTCATTAATTCGCTCAATAAAAAAGTTATTTCGCAATTTATCATTACAACAAATTTATCTTTAATACAAAAGTTTGAAATGCTTTATACTATATCGATGTTATTTTTTCTATCTAAAAATCGAGGTAGAAAATAAAATTTACCTGCGAAACCGATTACTATTTTGTTACAATTATCAACATTTGCCGTTTTAAAAGACACTAGTTCTCAAATTTGCGAAATCGCTCAAAGGAAAATAGTCCGTTTTCAGGCGCAACACTCGCATGAAGGACTAATTTTTCAATGCAGAAGCAGCAGTAGCAGCAGCAGCAGCACAGGCTCACATATACACTGCACAGGCAAGAGAGAAAAGGCCATTTCCTCCAGTCCATCTGCGCACATGTGCATACGTAACGCGTCCCTCGAGGCGTCGTGCAAACATATCGAGAGACTCTCAGCTTTAATAAAGCCTTTTGAAGTCGAACGACGTCTGCGCGCACAGTTTACGACTATCCCTGAGAGCCGCCGCCTCGAAATTTATGCGGAAGCTCGCGTTTCCTCTCTCAACTTTCGAAGTTTCTCTCCTTTACATTTCTCCTTCTTTTTTTTTACAAGTTATACTTTTATCGCGTGTATACACGACGAGGCTCACGCTTTATTATTGCATTGTAACGAGACTCTTTCCGTTAGAAAATTTTCCCGCAACATTTGTACACATGGAATATTTTTGTACGACTATAGCACAGCGTTCTTTTTACAGTCGCGAAATAAATAGAGGTCGATAACGGATAATGTCAAGTGTCGAGGTGGGTGGGTGGGACTGAATTTATAAAACGACAATTCCCGCTTTCAAGCGCGCTAGTCGTAAATAAAGAAAAATATTAACATAGATGAATATTGCAGATTGCTCGCTCCTGCACTTTTATAATTTTTACGAGTAAAGCATGGAAATCCGCGGCGGTTCATTAAAACCGATTCCCTGTACACCAGCGCCTAGAAAATATAATTTCACATTCGTTATTACTCTATATATACATAACGCAAAGAACTTTTCCAATCAAATAATGCGTCACACTGACGATTTCGAATTGAATTTCCCCCTTTTTTTTGGGAGTCGAGTGCGCGGGAGGGCAAACACGAGAGAGAGAAAGAGAGAGAGAGAGAGAGAGAGAGTCGGAGAAATTACTTTGCGCTCGTCGCGCGCGGGTGCTCAAACATTTATACTGCGCGTCGGATAAACACGAATCGTTAACTACGCGGAATGGGATTCGTAATATTTAATAGCCCGCGATATACAGAAAACTATTACGGCTGGCTCGCTCGCGCGAGCCGATTCAATTATTCGTTCGGCGGTGCGCGACGTCGTCGAGAGTTCAAAGGGCAGTGGGTCAGAAGGGACGATCTCTTTTGTGAAAAGTTTTCGAAGGGCTTTTAATTTTTTCTTTGTTTCGTGGGCATGGATAGTGCTAATACTGGTAGTTAACCGTTTATGGCGTTGAAAAGGATTGAAAAATGACGTCTACATAAGTTTTATGATGATTTTATAGTACGACTTTTTAAAAGTATAGGCAGGTATGAAAACAATCTACTTTGTCATTCCTACTTTAATTTTAATTTAAACTTTCACATTCCTTGAACTTTCCATTCGAATGAAATCCAAATAAAAGGGGATGAGAAAAAGTGTCTTCCAAGTCGAATAATTTTGTTGAATTAGAGAAGTCTTCAAGTGAAGTTTGTGACGCTTATAAATTTATTAACTTAAATATGCACTTAAAATGTAGTTTTGTAAATTGCATAAACATATTATTATAAAAACTATTTAGAAATTTACTTTGTTTTTATAATATTGATACAGTACTCCCTCGTCTTTAATTAATTTCATTTGCAAAGTCTTAGTCGAGTAATATGCAACGAATATGTCTGACAGGACGTTGAAGCTAAAAGCACATTAGTGCACCCGACTTATTTCATTAGAAGCGCTAAATTTGAAAGCCCCGAGAAAGACACCTTTCAGACTCATGAAAAACTACGGTGATAATGAGCGCTCAATTTCTCGGCAATAAAAGCTGCCGGTGTGGTCCCTCGCGTACCCTAAAAAAGCGCATCAGACAAAACGAAGTGCGCTGGCGTTACGCGCACCAAAGCCCAAGATAAACCCTCCGGACTCTGAAATTGTCTATTCCCGTCGTTGCTGCTGCTGCTGCTGCTGCTGCCGCTGCTCTTGAGAAATTGAAATTTTTCCATCGCAGCTACGGCTGGTGGCGTCCGCCGCAACGATGACACACGCGACTTCATATATTACGCTCGTAAAGAAGCTACGCGACCGTCTGGCTTTGCCTCATATTAGAGGCGCCGCGAAATGCGTCGCCCGGGAACACACACGCATATATGCGCGTGTGTGTATGGGGAGTGAACATCATAAACAGGATATTGGAGAGCTCATTTCACGTCCGGCCATACTTTGCGCATCAGTGGAATGAACTTTTACGATCGCGAGAGGTGTGCTTCGATTATGCGCATTTCTGTCACTATCTCGCCTCCCTTTGTTACTTCTTTCACGATCGGAGCTTTTTATAATTCCCGCACGAGTCATACGCTGACTGCTAGATGGATGGGCTATAAAGAATTATGGTATATGTGCGCGTACACATATATACATATTTGTGCTTAGTGCCATGGTGGTGTGCTGGGATGTGGGACGTGGAATTTAATATATTTCATCGCGACATTTGATTTTTTATTTAGATGAATGGCTTGGCACTTGAATTTTGATTCTAACGTAAAGTTTCCGACATATTTCGTGTTACATTTAGACAATAATTAAATTTTCAAGATTTGACGAAGGTTAAATTATTCACTTGGCACTTTAAGATTAGAGTTGCGAAACTGTTTTTCCCGAAACTTATATTTCTGCATGCTTTTAAATTATTCGCGCGCATAAGTTTTTTAATGAACTCGGATAAAGCTCTCAGAAATCATTTTTTAATATAATATTAAAAGGATTTTATACTCTTGTGGACGTAGCAAAATATTTTTTAACTTTTACCGTCGCGAAAGCTGCTTTTCTATGAAGTTTTTAATATTAATAAAAATATCATTTTTCGTAACTCAAAAATAGCTGAATCGAATCAAAATTATTACATAAGTTATTATTAGTTTACTTTATTTACTAAACTTCTTTCATATTTTGCAACAAAGCTTTTTGAAATTATCAAATACCTGCAAAAGTTATTTTATGAAGATAGTACGTTATCGTAATTCCACGAAATTCTACAGAATCTTGAGGTTACAACGGAGCACTTCATGACCATAAAATTTAACGACTTTCAGAAACTCGATGGGATTATCTAACGGCAAAAAATCAATACTGAATTTGTCTTTTCAAAGAGAACTTGATCTAAATTTATTTCATCTTTGCTCCTTTTCATATTACGAAGCTAATGATGAATATATCAGGGGAAAAGTTCTAGATAATGGATAATGGAAAACTTTACTAATAGCGTTGAGCTAAGGTAACAAGTACACTGAGAAAAAGGATGTCTTGCATTAAGGGGAGAGGGGGCTAAAGTCAATTAATATTTTAAATGTTCAGCTCTAAATTTTACCGGCCCAGAAGTAAGTATTTAGTATTAACTTAAAAAATACTCTAAATTATATATATATATATTTATTTACTTATGACAAATTATTCAGAATCCGATTGGAAAAACAGTTTATAGGGATAACGGTAGGATTTTGATACCACGTTAAATGACATTCATTTAACGTTAATGAACGTGGATTTGAATATGGCGAATTGAATATTCATTTACTGTTAATGAATCATTCACGTGTACGGACGACTTATATTAAATCGCCGTGTTTTAACAGTTAAGAAATTATTCACTAATATTATGTGACCGACCAGTTAATACAATAAATTTGATATTGTATTTAATTAATATTTAATTAATATTATTATAAAACCAAAATTATTTAAAAAAATTTTTTTTTTTTTAAAATCGATAAATTGATAATGGTTACACTACCTCATATTCATAGACTTGTCGAATTGAATAATTTTTATTCAAAATCTTTAAGGGGGTGCAGCAGCGTCCCCCCTCCTCAGTATTTCTCTCTTTCAATTATATACACGCAAAAAAATACTTTGTTGCGACAACGAAGTACTTGGTTGTATGAACCGAGAAATCGTCCTTAGATTTTGTACAACGAAGTACTTTGGTTGGCGTAACAAAGTCACTTGGTATTTGTCACGTTAACTAAGTTATTGGTTAGAACATCCATGTTTTCTTACCTTTTGTTTGCATGGCTTATCCAATCACCATTATACTATAAAGTTACACTAAATATATATATATAAATGTATATCATATAAATGACATACTTTTTCAGTACGAATAAATTGAATTATTAATCTTAATTTATATGAATACACTCAGATAAGAATACTTAATAGTTAAAGAAAATTCTTAAATACTAAAAATTATTACTTGTACTTAAAATAATAGAACAAATGACTTTTATTAATTGTAAACGTACGTTAATAGTTAAAAACTAGAGTTTATAATAGTAAACTTATTCGTTCTTAATATAAGTACTACCTATTCATTAATTATTATAGAGTTCATGAGTTTAAAATAAGACATCTTTTTTTTTCAGTGTATATGTAGTAATCAACACAAAAATTAATCTTCGAACCTCTACATTCTATTAATGATCGCTGTTGGGGAGCATCGCAATACGTAGAACCTACTGAATGCGAGTTGTAACAAAACGCTCTCAAGCGATTGTTCGACAAAGTAACAGCAACAACTTAACTTTACGACGAACATTTTTACATTGGAATTAAAAAAGCCACACGTTCAAATGGAAAAATATTCCCGACGCGTTAACTTTTTCTTTTGTACACAGAAAAGCTGTGTTCGTTCTCTCGCTTCGCTTTTTATTGAAGAGAATGGACACAGGCGGGTTATGCATTTTAATAGGGACGACGGATATGGGAAAAAGACAGCCGCGACACATAAATCAATTCAATCGACTGCGAAAGAGTCAACGCACCGAAGGAAAATGTATGTACACTCAACTTCTCGAGAGGATCTTCTTTTCTTTTTGTCTAGAGGATGGACTTGGTTGCGTTTTGAATGGGACAAATTGACCGAGGTAAAGAGGATTAGGATGCTCAAGTAGCGATGCTGAATATCGGGTACGGAATCGAATTGAGCTAGACTATTATGTTAATGTAACTTGAATTATTAATGGTAGTACAATTTAAGTATTATTATTTGTTTTCATTTTTCTACATAAATATTTATTAAGTATATTTTTGAAGTTGATTTAATTAATTTATTCGATTGTTTTTACGTATAAAGTTTGCAGTTCATTTAATTAAATATGACCTGCATTTTATGTAAATTTTATACATTTACAACTTGGATTGCTAAGTTAATTGATTTTTCAAAGTAATATTAATTAAAATACTACGTAATCAATTTCTACTGAAATAATCGAAATGAAAACCAAAGCTTCAAAAATTTTCCTGTAAACACAGTTCGCGTTTATTTTTAAAAAAATTTCCCATATATTATCGTTCTTGGTGATTCCGCTACGTCGATTCATGCATATACATCCCAATGTGATGGTTTCGAACAAAATTGAAAGCTCGCGCTCATACGCAAAGTTCCTGCGCAAAAAAGATTCTCGTGTTTATCTAAATGAGGAATACGACGACATTAACGTTTTATCGGGCGACATTACAGTGGCTGTAAAACTCGAGCGTACGTAGGCGCTGTTCGCGGAATAAATTTGCGAACGATCGATGGATAAAGGATGACGGCGACGACGCGCGCTCGAGCGAACGAGCGACCGCCTGGCAGAGAAGCACGAAAAATATCTCATTCTGGTCTCGCGCAACGTTTTGTTCCCGTAAACAGGCTGAATTTATCGCTGAAAACAACGCGCTACAACGGAAAAACACGTTTAAAGCAAGATTCATGAAGGACGGCTTGTGTTTTTACCCCCTCCCGATTTCTTATTCGACGGGGAGGTAGAAATCTCGCGTCGCTTGGACAACATTGAGATGGAGTCTTTGAGTACAATGTAATCATTGACTGAATCTGGTATAGAGATCTTTATTGACAATTGATTAACGCAACTCGTTTTGAACACTTTGTCCATATGTTGATCTGTCATTTGTCTCGTGGAAGCTCCACATGTCTTTCTTTACTGAAGAATTTTAGGTCGACTTTTAAGCTGCAGTTGTGCGCTGATTTTTATGCACAACTGAAATATGTTACAGAGAGACTCCAACTTTAAGCGACACATATTGTTTTCTCGTAAAAGGGAGAAAAGCTCAGTAACGATGAAATTTTTATGTCGAGGAGGGTAAACCAGCCCTAAACTAGGAAAAACAGTATATGCTATTGCCCGAGTAAAAAAAAAATCTTACGAGTCAATATTCACTTTTTATGGTCTCGACAAAATCACCCATGTTACAAGCAATCTTTAAAGAGGGGATTTTACCTCTTAGAAACAATTTTTGGGTATATAGGATAATAAAGTGCTCGCTTTCCGAACATTTTCGTCTACAGCGCAATACTTACTCGCACAATTATCTTCTTGTAAAATTACTTTTCTGCAGAATATACGAAGGAATAAGTAAATTTCTTCATCATTTGTACTAAAACGAAACCGTGCACGAAAGAAATGATTGACTATAGTGAATCGGCGATCTCGTCTCGGTAATCGTCGGCACAATCTCGCCTCTTCATTTTACATCTACACCCTTTGCGCTATCTCCGTCGTGTGTGCACATGGAATCGGCGGTACTACCACTGGGAGACGGGCGAGAAATTTGGTCGGCGGAGTGCATCCCTGCATAAGATATGAGCTGCCAGAGTGCCGGAGTCACTCTATATATACGTATACACACAGAGAGAGAGAGAGAGAGAGAGAGAGAGAGAGGCACTCTCGCGTGTGACTAGAATGTGTAGCGCGCGTTTCGGGCTTATACCCGCTTTAAACCCTTGGAGTCGTGTATAACGCCGACGACGACGACACGGCTCCTTTTTTATCTTCTATCCCTCCGCTCGCGCGCCTCTTTACGTGTATACGCGTAATACACGTGGATCGAAAATAGCCTGCGAGGGGGGTTTAATTTTTTTGTTGGGGAAGCTTAATTGACACTGTTTTGCTTGAACTCCGTGTGTTTGTACGCCTTGCGGTACTTCACTTTCTTTTATTATTCAATGTCTCTAAGCTACTTCACTTTTACCAACGCGATGGATTAAGAAAATGAAAAATGGTCTATTCGATTAATTCTCTCTTTGAGCTTATTACACGGGTATTCATACGCAATGCGTGCGCGCAGTGCATGGTGGCGTCGGCGGATTTGCGTAGCGAGCGACTATTATAATAATTTATGCACAACATCCGCGCGCATACGTTAAGGACACACACACACACACTAAATGCGGGGGATGAATGAGATCTTACGTTGGCGCGTTAAATATGTATTCCGTCTTCCTCGATCGTCCCTTCACTTTATTCACTTCAAGCTCAATTTAGGATGTGCGCAATATTATATACATACGTAGTATCGGGTTATTTTATAACTGTAGAGTTATTTGCTCCGGTTACTATATTATTTAACATTGTTTTTGTTTGTAACCCGTGTAAAAATGATTTATATATAATTATATATAATCGCATACAACCGTATATATAGACTTATATGATTATATTTAATCATAAATAATTATATATGAAAATTCAAATATGTATTATTAGATCACAATAATATTCAGTTATATAATTATATATATAGTTATATATAATTACTTATATATAATTATTTTTGGGACACTTTTACATGTGAATCATTAAGATACATGCGTCTTACTCTACTCAGCTTGCATCTATTTATGTTATATAAATCTATATCAGTTTTTTCTTTATTTTTGTCTCTCTGACCGTGTAGGCAAATAATATATTGGAGGATAAATGTAATTTCATTTTATAAATTCCACGTATTTTCATACTTAAATGCACATTCAAGGTACGTCACATTGGATTCACAACGAAGCAAGCATCACGAATGCCATTCGAACTCATTCAAAAACTGTTCTTTCATCCTCTTTCGCAGCGAGCATTCGACTAAATGAGAGAGCAGTTAAACCAAGTGTTGTAATAACTAATGACGAAGCTATTCAAAGATTGCATAAACAGCTCGCGTCTATTCGAGCTATACACGTACAGGCGGCTATCTTTTGAGTAAAAGCGATTTTAGAAGACTTTGAGAGTTGTACTCTCTCTTCCCCGTTTAAACACGGACTCTCGAGCATACACATACAGGCGCGCTTTATACTTCGCTATGCATATGTTCAACTCACTCTCTCTTCCTCTTTTACTTTTACGTGTGCCGCTCGTAGATACGGCAATTAAAGGGGATCCTTTGCTTAGCTTAGCTTACCATAATTAAGGTTAATCGGATTCTCCTAACGAGAAATTCTACCCCTCCTGGGCGCTTTGATTTTGCTTCCCGATTTCCTCTAGTACTTCCTTACAAAACCGACATCACGACAGACAAGGGCTGTGATATCTTTATAAAACCGACTGCGAGAGAGAGAGAGAGAGAGAGAGAGAGAGAGAACGACTGTGATATCCGGCGAAACGAGAGCCAAGATAAAACGTTGTTATACACGTATACGCACGCACGACTGAGCTGTGCGCTATCAAAGTGGATTTACATATTTCCGCGGTTCTTATATAATTATGTTTACTTGGATATGTATATTCGAGGCTTTGTGTGTAGGTGTGTGTGTCTGCGTGTGTGTGTGTACGCGCGCAGTGGATTTTTCCAGTTGCATTTGCGCAAACGACCGAGGCACAGGATGAAGAGAGGCAATTCCGCAAGCGTGCTTACACGCAAGCTATAAGGCTGTCGGTACACTCTCGCTTGTCTTGCACGCACATAAAAGCGTTTGATGAGTTATACCTTCTCTCTCTCTCTCTCTTTCTCTCTTTCTTCCTCTCTCTCTCTCACACACACACATGCGTACACGGTACTTGCCGAGGAGAGAAGGAGAGTATAAGGAAATGATGGAGGGAAGAGTTTGAAAACGTGGATATGGAGCTTGCAAGTGTGTGTGTGAATGCGTGTGTGTGTTTAAGGAAAGGAGATGAAAGCGGTACAGAATGATAGGTTATACGCGTGGCGCAAGTCAAACTGCGATGCACCAACTTTTAAACAGACCCTGGACTGAGAATTCTGGCATTTGAATTTTACGAGTACGAGTCTGACATCTTTAAGGATGTTGTTTAGGAGATTGGGCGGATTGCATGGCGGATTCAAGAGCCTTTTTAGGGTTATTGGAACTGCGTGACAAGTGTTGTCTCGTTTATAATGAAGATGAATGGGACGAGTTTTTTCGGGGCAGTAGCTGCGGAACATAATAGCTGCTGCGATTTCTATATATTCGTGTATTTGCGCATGAACAAGAAGTAATAGATTAAATGAAAAATTAGAATTTATCCATCATCACCGAGGATAAGTATTATCCTACATACATATCTAGTATATCCTATATACTACAAAAAAAAATACTCAAGCATCAAAGCCAATAACATCATTTCATACAGCCAGCATTCTTTCATGGAACAAAAACTTTTACAGTAACTAAAGACTCAGCAGCTCGACTCTTTCATAAATCAGCAGATACCACATTAGGTCCGTACTTACCACTGTTGCGCACATTCTTGTTGTCAACTTTGTATCATCACGACATAGCAGATATAACAAAAAAGTAATCCGAATGAAGAAAAGGTAAAATAAAAACATGAAATATTTCGGTTCACATCAAATTCCCATCCGTAATTAGTCCAATCACACCAAGGTCGGCATTACCAAGCGAGCATCGTCGAATTAAAGCCTCGGCGCGGGCCTGCACAGGACGGCCATCGGAGCGCCCGCTACTTGGAAACATGTTTATTTCTTGTGACTTACCATAACAGAAGATTACTGGCGCCTGAACGGGGACTCGAAGAGCACGCTGCTATGCTTCCCTTGCTTCATTGGACAATTATCGTATGCGACTATTTTCCGTTATGCTAGTGCAATTTTGATCTTCTTGGTTTGAAAAAGTATTTTTTTTTTCTCTCGGTTTGAAAACTTACCCTTTTTTGTTTGAAAAAAATTTATCAGCGTGAAGCACAAAGAATAATCATTACAAAAGTGACCCAGAATATGCTCTAAAATGTAATAAAAATAAAACCTACAAACTAAAACTATATAATTTTATATTTTGATGCTAGAATTAATATATATAGTGAAACTCAGTAAAAATTAAACCAGGCTTGCAATAGCACGTTTTTATGAAAAATCTAATAGGATACACAAATATATTTTTATGAACAATAACGGTTTAAAAAAATATAACTAAAATTTCTAATAAAATTCATAAATAAAATCGAACTGACATTTAGTATTAATTATGAAAACTTAGAATCGAGATAAGCCGCTAAAAATCTTAAATATAGAAATAACTTTTAAACAAAAGCCAAATATATGTACAATAATAAACACCGAAATCTGATATAAGATATAATAATTCTTATAATATAAAATAAATGTAAGATATTTAAGGAACTATTATAATAATATAAACACCTTTATAGTTAAATGATAATTATTTATTGATGAGTAGTAATTATAAAGGCAAGAGTGATACATAAAACTTATAATTAACGGATGCTTTACAATGGTTCCGCACAGTAGCATCACTAAGCAATTCTCTCATGTATATAATGTACGGGCGCCACAATCCTTACCCCTAAGAAAAAAAGTTTCTAGTTGCAAATCTAATGTTTTTCGCGGTTTGGGCGTTCTCGCTGAATGCCTTACATTAATTGATTATTATTGCGTTTAGTCACACGACAAGATTGCGAATTTTAAGGCTCGTGTTACAACTTTTTCTCGTAAGGTTCACTATGTGACGCATTTCTATACTATTATTATTTTCTATAACGCTAGATGTTTTACAATTATTGTTGTTACTCATTGAGATATCGGTATGTTTAACGCTGTTCACGAAAGAGAATAGTTATAAGGCTTGGTTTCTCTGTCTACTGGAAAGTTCGGAAGTTCCAACTTGTATGACCTGATCTGATCAACGTCTCTTCCATGTAATGTTGTCGGTGGATTTGACTGCATAGGTAATTGGTTCTAACTTTTCATAGCTTTTGGACTGTACCCAGTTGTAGTTTCTGTACTTCTTAGATTATGACTATGATGCTTTAGATGGCGCATTTCTACCATCTCGGAAATTTTTTTTTTTAATAACCTTTTTCTTATTTACTCGATCAGCTACTTCCACTTTCAGTAATTCGCAATGGTGCAGAGTGGCGACGATTTATATTGAAATAAGTATTTCATTAAGGGGGATTTGGAATCACGAATGACCGACACCTAATCTCACATGATTTTTCCAGTATTTTGACTATATCTTACAAAATATCGTAAATCTGAAATAATTCTTTTTTTTTTATTGTTCATTGTTCATTATTCAGCGATGGAAGTCTATGGAGTATATATAAACAAAGCACATGTAATATTTTACAGAGGTGCTTGTATCCGTCAGCCGAGACTTGGGCTCGCACGCGGGACCGCCGAATTACGAGTCCATCGCTCAGCCGACCGACCCATTGTAGGCCTCCTGTAGTGGAATCATTATTCCATATTGTCTTATGAAGGGTGTTTTTCCCCTTCCATGTCGTAAAAACGCTTATATGTTGACATTCTTCAATAATGTATGCATATGACTGGTCACAAAGCCGGTCACGCGGAATAGCGCTTCAATATTTTTATTCCAGAAATTTAGTCAGATTTTACAAAATAGTGCAATTATCAAGTATGATAATCCGTCTTTGTTAAAATGCGGAGGGGGTTTTTCCCTCCTTCTTGCAAGATGTACACTTGAAGTATCATGATGTTGACAAAAACGATGCAAGATTAGGTGACAGTCATTAGCGCTCCAACATTCCCTTAAGGCTTCTTGTCTGGTGCCTGACATATGTTCTTTAATCAGTAATTTGAACTTATTCTTGAATGTCTTTAACGTAATTTTCGGCTGCTACGTTGAAATTTCTTAGTGCAAAAATTGGACCACTATCTGTGATCAATTTAATTGGCAATCCCTATATAGCAAAATAATCTCCTCCAGTATTTCCTAAATATTGATCCATTTGGAGTGCACATAAGTTATTGTCGGACACATTCGATTATCTACTGGGCCTAAAAAATCGGCATGTATCTTTACGTTGGGAGCATCAGACCAATCCCAGACATGTAAACTCGCTTAGTGTCGTACATTTATGTCAATGACGCCCGAAAGGCATTGCCGCAAGCGGACCTTAAATACAAGCCGAACTGGGGATTTTTTCTTTTGTTAAATCTGTTTTACGTAACGACAAAACATATACTGCAGGTATATCTTTAAATTTTTCTACGCGCATACCTAAAAGTTCTCACAATATTCGTACATGTGATTCTGTGGATGTAGCAGGATGAATAAAAGAATAGATCGGCGCAATTAGTTAACGTGATATTTATTTAAGTATACGATGCGAATGGCGAGCAGTGTTGGGCACCCGATCGTTCAAAGGCGCACCAAATGACTATGTTCAAGTCGCAAGAGCAAAATTGCACTGAACAGCTCACTTCACGTTACTCACGGAACAGTGCGGCGACCATTTGCACGAGTAACGTGAAGTGAGCTGTTCAGTGCAAATTTTGCTCTTGCGACTTGAACATCGTCATTTGGTGCGCCTTTGAACGGTCGGGTGCCCAACACTGATGGCGAGGTAAGCGTTGCATCGTGCGTTTCGAAGCACAGTTGAAATCGCAGTGTCGGAGTCTTCTTCCAGTTGTATTATAGGCGACGCTGTGTATAGAGGTATGCGCAGTGACCTCCGTATAAGAGCGCGA
>UELU01137994.1:7463-24645 GCA_900490025.1 Megastigmus dorsalis | reverse complement strand
GGGGGGGGGGGGGAGGGAGCAGTGCGCTAATTAACGGCAATTTACAGGAATAACGAGGTGCGCGAGCAGCAGCAGGAGCGGCAGCGGCGGCGGTGGCAGGTGCCTTGGAGTGCGGCCAGGCCTCCGCCTAAGTAGCGGCGCAAAAAAGGACTCACCAGCATGGCTCGGGCCGTAATTGCGCGCGCGAAAAACGCGCCGGACCGCCTCGATAAGACCGGCCGCCGCCTGCATATACATGTACATGTGCATATACGTGGATCGGGGAGCCTTTTACATCTTGTCCGAAGATAGCGAGTGCCTACCTCGTGTGCGTGCGTGTGCGTGCGTGTGTGTGTGTGTGTGTGCGTGTTTGCGCTGATGTAAGAAAAAGGGGAAGCATCGCCGAGGACTCTCTATAGATGTATATATATATGCATGTGTATATATGGGGAGCACGAGTCGATTTTTGATGCGCTTTTTTGCACCCGGCCACGAGCCGTTTAAGCCTTAAACGATCCGCGCGCCGCTGCACTCCCGAGACTTCCTTGCTTGTGTCTCTGTGTTTCTGTATATGTGTGTGTGTGTGTGTCTGTATACTGAGAGAGAGAGAGAGAGACGGAGTTTGCGGTATTGGCAAAAAGTACGATTTCCTACCGGGAAAGCTCGAATTGAGGGAGTGCGCAGGAGGACTATACTATACTACTCGGCTCCGGAGCTCTGCCCTCGCATTAACATTCGACTCGTGTGCACTGCACACCGCTTTCTTTTTTATCAGTGAATTAACATTGAGAGAGTTTTTTTTTATGGTTCACGTGCCTGGAGTTCGGTATAATACAAGTTAAACCTGTACTTGGTCATTGTGTATGAATATTGTTATGGTTCAGCACTGGTTCATTATATATTTGCAAAGACTGTCGGTGCTTCAATGAAACTCGTGCAGTGATGGAACAACATTGAAATATAGTGTTGCGCTAATGAGAACAACTTAATACTTATAGTAGCTTTGTACCTAGTTAATTGTATAAATGTAGCTTGTCGTAAATGTTACAACGTGTTGGTTTTAATTACATGATGTGACTCGATGAAAAAGTAGGACAGATTTTTTTTTTAAACAAACTGTGTTTCCATTCGGTTTGAATGGTATATACAATATCCTGAGTCAGAATTGTACCGGAAATTTTAACGTGATCAAATTATAACGTTCGGCAATTGGCAAACACGTGATGCAAACTCTATAAGGAATATTTTGAATCTCAGTTGCAAACAATCCCACTTCCAGTCCCGATTTTATGCGACATTACTATTCGAATTATACGGTCTTTTAGAAACGATTTCCATTGCATAGAATCATTTTTTCATACCTTTAAAATTTGAGAAGATGTAAGTGTTTTTCTATCGTTGTCCTTTGTATTCGTATACTTGTAACACAGGTTTTATTATGTGTTATGAGCGAATGCAATATAAATATTGAAGGCGCATTATTGGGAAATACTGGTTTTGATTGTTATTAACAATCTATTCGTATGGTTTGGCCAATTTAAATCAAATAAGGTCTTCATAAGGTTTTAATGAAGGTTCTGTTATGATATTGTCAATTATAAGCTTAAAACAATGTGATTATTCCGAAAGTAAATGCGTGTACAGAAAAACAATTATTTATATACGTACCACACCTCAGAATGTTGATCAAATCATATCTTAATTTGTATGAACAGATTGGGTTTGTAATGGTTTGAAACGTACACATTTTTTCTTGAACCTGTACTATTTGCAGTCCCTCTTCAATGCCCTTATACGTATGGTATGGACGCATCATCCAAATAAAACCGTACGAACTAACCTTCACTAAGCGAAATTATTATCCAAGCATATGGTTCGATAAGCAAATTGTTATCATAACAATATGCGGCTTGCAAATAAATATTAAAACATCCAGTTATCGTCAAACCAGACGTTAAACAGGATTCTGTCTGCGCTAACTGTATGCACATGGGACTGCAGTAAGCTGCTGTACCTCAACTTTTACACGCGTCTTTCTTATGGCTCGTAAACCGAAGAATTTTATCGACGACTGCGCCAGAGAGTCGAAACTTAAAATATCGATGCAGCAACAGCAGCGTAGGGTGCATTTTTGGCCGAGACAGGGAAATGAAGAGCAGCGCGAAGGAGCGAAAACGCCTGGATACCCGAGAAGAGCGAAAAAGAGAGAAAGAGATACATATATATACACATATATATATACATAAGCGTGCGCGCGTTCAGCTCGGGGGATGACATACGGGTCTGACGCAGCGTGACTCCGCGAGTGGGGGCCGTCATTCTACAGGCCGATTCCCATAAGATGTAAGCTCGCAAACCTCCTCCTCTCTTCTCCACCCCTCCCCCTCCGCCAAACGAGCCGCCGCCGCCGCCGCCGCCGCCGCGAATAAATATTTGAATTACAATCCGAGCCGCTCGTAAAAACGTCGTCACTCATAACGGATGATGCGCCTCGCGGCCCACGATGCCCCCGCAAATATAAGACGCACGCCGCGAGCTGCTCCTGCTCCTGCTCCTGCTCCTGCTGCTGCCGCCGCTGCTTCAGCAGCACTCCCTTATATAAACCTCGGTTTGCATTGAAATTTATGTCTCAAAATAACGTTTCTATATACGAGCTCACGAGCTCTGTCTTTTCCCTGCTGCAGTTCTTTTTTTCTTTTCTGTTCTGTTTTTTTTTCCAGGATTCGCGGAGGTGATTGGAAAAACTTGCGAGTTCGAAACGCAATGTCCTGGTGCGAAGGTGTGCCAAGTTTCAAGTGGCTAGAATCTCGGTCTTTGTTCTTCTATAGTGAATTAGAAACAATGCTCAACTCTATTTTTAGACTTAAGCATTTCAACTGTGTCAAATCTATAAAAACTTCAAAAAAAGAAAAGGTTAATTAATTCGTGCAAATTTTAAACTTTCTGATATCATATTTTCATAATTTTGAAGAAGAATAACGATGTTTCAAGTCAAGATTAGATCACATGTACAAAACATATTTTTTGTAGCGCAGAGGTGAGTACCTTGTATGTTTTTTTTTTTTGAATGACGGATTATTCTTTGATTGCTTAGATTTGTCACAATTAAATTCAAAAAATGGCTAAAAATATGAATATCAAATCTTAATACCCCAGTTTGGGTGTTTCATCCGGATGTTAAACTATATAAAGTTTGGTATAATTAATTCCATAAATCTAGGACCAGAAATTCCACCTGGAAATCCAAGTGGACTCAAGGTGGGATCCAGAATGTAATTTTTCCGTGTATGGAAAGCCGCTAAAATTCTATATGGATTCCATATATGGACATTTTCAACCGGGTAGAGTTGGAATAAAGTATATTATCTTGAGTGGTTTTGCAAACAAAGAAAGATCTCAAGATTTGACACCTCTTCACGTACACTTTCGTACTTTACCATAGCCTCACACCTTAGATAATTTAAATTAGAACAAATTCATTGATACTCCATGAACATTAGATGTGATTACTATGGTAATCAGGTCCTTCTCCCCTTTAGTCGTATATACATATAGTTCATTTAATTTAAATTCGCAGAGTTAAAAAAGAATAATCTAGATTCACGAAGAGTCAACAAAAGGTATATACGAGACGCATGTTCCGTTCAAAACCCTCCACCCGCAGGTATTCCTTTCTCGGTTCTGAAAAGTGCATACAAGCTACGCGGGTGGGGGGCGTTGCAGCAGCAGCAGCAGCAGCGTTGAGTCGAGCAAAAAGGAGTATAAGCCAAGTCTCTCGCGGCTCCGGAATAATGTACACGAGCTTGGCTCCGCAGTGGGGGATTCAGTCGATCACCTCGGGGTGCCGTTACGAAATGCCCGCCGCCGCCGCCGCAGCCCGACAAATCGTCGCGTTTCCAAGGCAGTTAGGCAGATTAGCCGTCCTCTCGTTTCCGAGAATAATTTGTTAATGATACCCGGGCGCCAGTAAATAGCCTCGGACCGAGCAGCAGAGAGCAGAGAGCAGAGAGAGGGAGAGAGAGAGAGAGAGAGGAATGCAAAGAGGCAGCTGCGATCGCGATCGCGGGTTATACGGTGTCACTCGCGCGCTCGGTGCGCTGCAGACCAGTGAAAGTGAGACATCGTAAATTCTCCCTCTCTCTCTCTCCCTCTCCCTCTCTCCTATATATATCGGCTTTTTATGAACCCCGGAGCTTGATGCACGAGCCGAGCTTCTCCACTTTATTAGCGCGAGACTACACCGCGCGGCGTCCTTCTTTCTCTCTCTCTCTCTCTCTCTCTTTCTCTCTCTCTTATTCCATATATACGCATGCGCGCCGAGAGAGACCACACGAACACGCTCCAATTTTGCACGCGCGCGCGCGCGCGGCCGTCCAGCTAAAGACCGTAATTTTCCTGGAAGACGGGAAGCAGCGGCCGCAGCTGCGATCTTGTGTATATATATGTGAGATGTGCCCTACTCTTCCACCCCTCCCCCCCCCCCGACCTCCTCGCCGCTCAGCTTTTTCTGCCGAATAATAATTATTGCGCCTGTCCCGTCGCCCGTCAAAATCTCGAGGCTCCTCGCAACTTTTCAGTCCTACAACGCACACACACACACACACACATAACTTTGTTTTGCTCGCGCTAAAGTATCCTTTTACTGTGACGCCGTGTGCGTGTGTATATGTGAATATGTGAGCGAGCGTGTGTGTATAATACACTCCGGAGCAACTCGAGATAACGGATCCTTTTTCAGGGGGCTCTTATGTTTCTGCCGCGGATCTGGCCAATATCTTTATGAAATGTCGGGGAAGCTCATTTTTTCGCGGGTCTTTGATTACAGTTTACAAGTCGCGCATTTGCTATATACGTCGTATATACTTCTAAACTTTCGCGAGCTTGCGTGGAAAATTCTCCTTTGGCAATTCTTAACTTGATTAATTATTAACACACTTGATAATATAGATATATCGAGAAAATTTTTGAACATTCGCTTGCGTACAGGAGCAACTCGACTTTATTTTAATTAAAAGTTTGACGTGTAAAAGTAAAAAAAAAACATTTAATTTAAAAATAAGAAGGTCGACCCTCCTATCTATTTCGCATTATTGTACTCTTATGTTTGCAGAAAGTTGCAAGTATGCATTCGCGTCAAGCAGAAGTTCTTATTCTTCATGACCCATCGATCAATTTCAATTTGCTCACAAATATTATTACATCAAAAATTGATTTATACGGAAGAGTTGTATAATCATCAATTGTATTTTATAAATATGCAAATGTCTATATTAAGAGTGCTAAAAATCGCGGTTTTTCTATAGGACCCTATATGTTAAAAGTTGCGAGAATGTGTTTATAATTAATAAGTGTTCTTGGCACATTATACTATCAAATTAGTGCTAAATTTAATTACAAACAGAGTTTTAAATCCTTAGAAATTGTAACGGACTAAAATAGATATATCTTACAATACTCGACATGCATCTACTTTACAGTTTTCAATTTTTTAACACTTATGTACAGTGATTTAACTGTATACTGATCATTCAAAATTCATTTGGAGATAACTATATTAAAAAAAAATTTTTATTTTTGTTACTAAGAAGTTATTTGCTTTTATCATTCATGCATTATAGCTTCAAATATGAGAAACGTATTACAAAGTTCGCTAGACTTGATATTGTAGCTGATTTTTTGATGGTCGACATAAACGTTAGATCTAAATATACTCAAGTTGCTGCTCCATTATACATAAGAAATTTCTAAGGACGACGAATAAGAGAGGCAGAAAAAAGTCGAACGAAATTCGTGCAGTCTTAAAGCATTAATCTTGATCGCATTATCGTAGCTCGCGGGATTTCACTTATGGATTATTTTAGTTGGCCGACAGCGGCACAGCTGATTACGCGAATAGGCGCTTGTTTGTGCACGTGATCTCATTACCGTTAATTTGACGAGCGAACAAGCGAGAGAGAGAGAGAGAGGGGAGCTGAAACGTTTTTTTTTTACGAAAACCGAAAGCGAGCGCAATTTTTCCAAAAGATCGCAGGAAGCGCGTCGTATATGCAAATTGAGCTTCCGCGCCGGTGCAGCTCACTTAATCGACCGACCACATCGTCGTGGCTAATTCGGACTGGCGTCGATGTTAGCTAAGTAGGCTAATTAAGGGGCGAGAGCGCGAGATCGATCCCGATGTCACCTGCTCCTTCTCTCTCTCTCTCGCTCTCTCGCTCTGTTGATCCTTTTATCGGTAAACGCCGCTTTTGCGTTTAAAACGAAGCGACTGCTTTATTATCTTGACAAAAGCGTCCGACACCGGACACCGCGGCTGCATACGAGCGATTAAAGGCATTAATAACTTTTTGCTGCTCGCGAGAGTGCAGCGTATATGTGTGTGTGCAACCTTCGTGCGCGTCGACCAGCTTGATTTATTCCCTTGAATTTATTTTAATTCGTAATTTAATATTTACAGTGCCATTGGGTGGTTGCGCCATTTGTCCCCTGCTATTATAATTTATAAAAAAACTTCGGTGTACCCCTTTTGTGGCGTTTGATGTGTAATAATTATATAGAAAGAAAGAATATAGATACAAATCGATATGCTTGACGATCCAAAAATTTAAGTATCGATTTATTTTGGTTAATTTCCTTGCATGAAATGTGTAAAATGTTTGGTCTATTTTTAACAAATATTAAACATTTTTAAACTTTTTTTAGTTCTTACACTTATATGTATATTATAGCATCAACTTTTGTTTTACTCAATCCTGGTCTCACCATTTCTATTTCACCTATATAACTATGTATAAGATTGTATTCACAATAAAAATCGAGTTGTTCTATACATAGAAAGAATACAATTTTATTTATGATCTAGCCAATTCATTGTACTCACATCAGCAACATTTTAATCATAATTAACTATTAAATTTCTATTTATGTAAATTAATCAATTATTAATAAACAGATTATTAAAATTTAATAGATTATGTCCAAAATTTACATTCATTTATTTATCTGCACTTCCATTGCTTCTACTATTAATTGTGACGGGAGCTCGGGGCGATGATCGCGATTGTCCTGGAACAGAGTTCTCAAAGTTTTAGAGCGAAATTGCATTTTTTTTATCAATTGGTGCAATTATTTTTATTATTATAATATGGTGAATAAACTGGAAAAAATTATAATTAAATATAAATTTGAAAAATGAAGAAAGCATAAAAAATATTGAACTTACTAAACTTTTAGGATTACTTTCAAGTTCACTTTCTAAAATTATACTTTTTCTCGACGATCCATCAGTTTATTGATCAATAAAAATTATTAAGATTCTTTCCTAGTACTTTCGTATCCGAAATCCCTTACAAAAATAATAACGTTTGAATTTACCTCGAACAGTTTTTGAACTACCCTTTCGACGTTTTCATCTATCTTTGTTGTATATTTATGGTACATTAATTTTTCGGGCTAATCGAAGAGTAACCCACGTTTCCAAGTATTCTATATATCAGACATTGTAGTAGTCAGTTTTCCTTGCTAGAAAAAAAATAGTAAAAATCCAATTTACTCAACAAATCCATAGCTGGAACCAATGTTTTAATCGATAAACACCCAATAATTGTATATTAATTCCTCGACCAAGCACACTTTTATGAGCATGCACAAATCCAATACAATAGTAACACTGCACAGCCAAAGCTTATACATATATCTGGAATCGCGCTCACGCCAAAGAGAGAACCGAATAAACACGAACGGTGCATCCAACGAGTCCATCGAGACGGTCGTAGGCGCGCGCGCACGAAAGAGATCGTGCAGTGTCTGCAGGGGCGCGTACAAGTGTGAGGGAGAGGAATTCGGTCTCTGTGCTCCTGCACAGCTATAGGCAGGCAGGCAGGCAGCAGCAGCAGCACGAGAGAGTCAGTCGTCGCGGAAGTAGTCGGCGCGGGAAAGTGAGCGAGAAAGCCTGCTTATATATATACAGAGCGAGAGAGAGAGAGAGAGAGGGGAAGCAGCGGCGACCTTGTCGTGCAGATGCGCACTGGTTGCGCGATGCGTGCCGGGCGCGAGCGCTCGTCGTGCGGTGCAGGTATATTAAGGCGGCGATCGGCCGCGATCACGCACACACAAACGCATACGCGCGCGCGAGCGCACCGATGACACGCTCGGAAGGATCGCTCCGCAAACTCGCGTGATTCGAGCGATCGCTGCTGCTGCTCGCCAGGCTCTTTTATATATAGGTGCGCGGTCTATACTCGGGCGCATGGCACCTTCGCGCCTCGCTACGCGTCTGCGTATGCCAGGGTTGCCGGTGGACGTGCACCGCACGCACAGCCTGCGTTCTGCGATCGCGCGCGCGCGCCGGACGCCTCCTCGTCGTTATCGACTCGCGACTCGCTATTATACCCTAGCCTGCTTTGCCTGCGGTGCGTATACGCCACTGCAGCGTCGCATATATTGGCTCGGGGCCTTTACATTGACCTGTACGTCAAAAGAATTGGCAGCTGTACGCATAAGCAGAGTTCGATTGTAATATTGTAACCGTAGAGTGAATAGCCGAGTACAGAATAATATGATTGATGCGATGAAATTCATTGATAACGGGATAAAGCCGGAAAGTTCGCACTGCGCGAAAGAATTCGCAATAATATATTCTGGCTTAAAGTAAACAACCATATATAAGTACTTAATTGTTAAGATCGTTTAAATTGTTTTATGAGTTATGGATGCGGCTGTTGCTATCGTCTGCTAATAAATTACAATTAATTAACATATTCCCTAAGTTCTTAACATATATTTAATAATTATTATCTTAAATATATAACAATTAAACTTGATGTAGAATCTCCGCTACCAGATATAAGAAAATTAAGTGCTTATCTCTTACTTATTTCTGTATTATTATACAATTTTCCTGTCTAATTAAATTTCTAGATTAAATCCATTAAAAGTTTCATTAGAATGAAATAGAAGAATAAAACATTTCACACCGCTTCAAATGTGAGTCTCAGGTTACCGATACTCGATTCTAACTTCCCCTCTAAAAACAAATCGAAAAGTTTAAAAAAGTTTAATGCCTTTCTTTTCTCTATCGCGATACGAGGTCCTTAAAAAGTATTGCCAGCACCGACGATTCTTCAAGCGGCATTCGTTATCCCTTCATCAACGCAAGCATCGGTTAAACATTAATTCGCTATATATAAACGTTCTTCATAACGGCCAAACGCGGTACTGCAGCCACGGCTAACTAGAAAATATGCCCTAGTCTATACGGTCACCTTTGTCAATTCAGCTCGCATGATGTAATGCATTATTTAGCTCGATTTAACCTATAGCGTCTCCTTTATATATGTACACGCGTATAAACTCGAGTCCTCGCTGCTAGTCCCCCAACCCTCCGCGCGACCAAGGCTTTATTCGCAAAACGAGGCAAACAAATGACCCCCCGCGAGAGCTTTTAGCTCTTTCGAGAGAATAAAGCGCGTCATACGCATGCATATACATAACGAAATTTTACATACGAAGAGAGGGGGGGAACGATAGAGTCATAAATTTTGCATCACGCCAGAAGCATAAATCGCGTCTCGCGCGCGCGCCTATCAGAGCGTTGAGCGCACTTTTTTGTTATCTCAGCTGCCGCACCGAGAACATCTGATAATGCGCGCTAGCTCGCCATATACAACACGGCCTCTTGTAAAGAGAGCGCGCGAGCCTTTTAAAAGGCCTTATAATGCGGCCGCACGGCCAGATTTACGTCGCTCGATCGTCGCCCTCGATAATTCCTGATGGCTCACTGAAACTTTTTCCTTATACTAACGAGTTCGCTCTCTCTCTCGCTCTCTCTCTCTCTCACTCGTTTGCTCGCCGCAGACGACCATAAACTCTGCATTGGTTTCTGTACCAGCCGAGATACCAGCTTACTTGTGGTGATTTATGGATATATGAGCGCTGGATTTGATTAGGACTTGTTAGCATCGGAGAAGGTACAGAGTATAGAATAAATGTACACTTGTGATCATATTATATTCAACTTTGGATAAGTGTTATCTTGCCAAAACAAGCAAAACCTTTCAAGTAGTCAATAATAGAAGAGAGTATTCATGACACTGGGAGTTCTAGTTTTATACAAAAATAAATGTTGATTTGGTATCAGTGCTGTATACACAGTACAGAGTACCGCAGTTGAACTTTCACCGAGCACAGGCTTCAAATTCCAGTCTGCAGCCTCGACTGTTTGGCACAGAGCGGACAGCTCAATAACAGCAATAAAAGCGCGCGGCACAAAACCTTACATAAAATAAAAAAAAGGATAAATAACTGAATGGCACGAGTATGTCTCGGCTCTAAAATCTCGGTCCCTTTCTCTCTCTCTCTCTCGCAGCATGTATATATAGACACGCTGGACAATGAGCCACGTTCGTGTCTCTTGTATACGCCTCGCGCGCGAGCCTTTGTTTTTCCTCTTTACTTCGCGTATGTATATGTGCATAACTCCCGGGAGACTCGCCTACCGAATTCCCACAATCCTTTTTTCCGCTTTCAGCGTGGAAAACTTCCTGCGCGCGCGCGCGGATTACCGCACACTTTTGCCGCGTCCTTTTCATATCTTTATCTCGCTAAATTCCGATCATATCTATACCAAGTCAGTCAGTCACAGTTGCCAGCGTAATTTTCTACGAAATTGCAGAGAAAATAAATCACGGATGATCGTGCGTTATCAGTTACGGCTGCGTAAACATAAACATAAGATACATTTAAATTCCTGCACATGTACGCTGCACGAATTTCATATAGATTTTGAATACATAATAATAATATGTATTATCATGCGCTCTTTACTCGCAGCTCAAGTTATATAAACATAAGATTTGCATTCATTATTGAACAGTGTATATGTATACATACAGCACAATCAGAGTGAATTACTCCTCGTTAAAAGAGAAACAATAACTCAACATCGCCCCCCTGTTGCAGCAAACCGCAAAAAAGCTCGGTGCCCAAGTAAAATCAAACAAAGTGTGCGCGCACATCGCCAGCCGCGCGACTATGCCATAGCAGCAGAGCAGCAGAGCAACAGCGAAAAGAAGAGTGGTCGCCTCGCGGGGGCAGTGACAAACGCACACAGACACGTTATATACACGCACTGCTGTGCGGTCGATGGCATAAATAATTTATCGGAATCTCGCGTATACACATGAGAGAGAGAGAGAGAGAGAATGGAAAAAGCGCACCGCACGGATGAGCATGTATGTATGTGCACGGGGCGTACAATGCGCACCAAAGTGAGAGAGAGATAGCAGGAGCGCAAATACATTGCAGCGAGCGCGCGGGCTGTTGCAGCAGCAGAGAGAGAGAGAGAGAGAGAGAGAGAGAGCGTCGCCGACGCGTCGCAGCCTAGCGACAGGCGCGACCCCGGAAATCTCCCACCACAATACCATACGGGCGCGCGCGCGCGGAGCTCGGAGTCGCACTGTGCATCGCGCTGCGTCGTCTATATATATAAGCCATGCGGAAGGCCGGAAGTGGGGATGAAGGGCGGGTTATATGCATGGGGAGGCGGCGCGTCGAGCCTGCCCATCTCGCCCCACGCGCCGGATGCAACTTGACTTTGCTTATATCCCCCCCCCCCTGCGCGAGGGCCACCTACATACATATACACCGCACGTCTATACGTATATTATAGCTACCTCTCTTGTCAGTACGTGTATGCAACAAGCCGTGCGCGCGCGAGTTCGCCGGTAGCGGCATATATACGTATATATAAGAAAACGCACAGCACGTTACTGTTGCTGCAGTCTCCGCTGACTTTATAAACACTCGCTGATGACACGTATTAGTTTATACTTTCTTTCCAAGTGCGCGGAGCTCTTGGTTGTCTCGCGGTGAATGTTGTGCAATTGAACGGTGCACAGCGCACTAAAAATCTGACCGAGATAACTGCGATATATATTTGTACATACGTATCTTGGGGTTTAATTATCTATACGCGCGGAATATATGCTGAAAATATTGAAATGTACTGGATTTCCACCGGAAAGACAGTAATATGTAGTGTCTGGTTAATGCACGCGTGTTAATGAAAAATTCAAGTCGACTTGGTTTTCTAGGAAACAGAGTTGTTATACCTATGTAGGATATACTTCGAGGAGTATTGATGAAAATCTTGCTGCCAGCGCCAATTCGGTTGCGAGCCATGTATATAATTTTTAAAATTGAACAAATACGCGTACACACACATATATATATAATATCACATGGCAGATTATAACTAGAAAGAGTACCAAATTTAATTCGTAATAATAAAGGTACTATATGGATGGTAACTTTAGATTTAGAAATTATTAAAGGTCTTATGAGAATGGTCATGATTTTGCAACTTGAAATCTTCGACTGATTATAAGTACTACAGTCAATTCTCAAAGCTATGTCGTGTATATATATATGGAGTACGTGTGTCTCCATTCGAATATGAGAGCAGAAAAAGGAAAGGTGCCTTTCGTCCCGGGATTGTATAGACTGGACTCTTCAGTAAGGCTGTGTCTACAATCCCTGCCTTATACGCTGGGGATACTCAGGGAGGATGCTATTCGGGCTTATATATTAAATGGGCCCATTATCTGCCGCTTGCGAAAGACCTGGGGCGAAACTCGGCCGCGTAGCGAGTACCGCGCGAGGTACACACGAATGCGGGAAGGAGCAAGATCCCACAGGACTCCCCCCTAGAGACGTTCCCGTGGAACGGAGCGATTCGGATCGTAAGGTGGGGACGAGCGAGCGTTGCTGGTTCGTACGGGCGTCAGGATCACGATGGTCACGTGCAACCGACTTAATGTCCGCCCTTTCCAGGAGCGCGCTGAGATTAGACCTGGAGCGCGTGCTCGACAGGTAGCGAAAACCGCGTAAGGATTACCTCGTCCAGTCTGTGCCGAAAAGACCTGGAGCGCGGGCTCGACAGGTGGCAAGACTGTGTGTGAGATATGTGCGAGTGCTCGCGTTCGCGTAGAGGTGTGTTGAACATGTGTTTGAACGTGTGAGAGCATGCGTTCGCGCAGAGATGTGTTAACGTGCGTTTGAACGTGTGTGTGTTCGCGCAGAAGTGTGTTAACGTGCGTTTTTTGAACGTGTGTGTGCATGAGTTCGTGCAGAGGTGTGTTAACGTGCGGTTGAACGTGCGTGTGCATGCGTGCAAGTGTGCACGAGCATGCAAGTGTGTGTGAGCCACAGCTGTAGCGGAGCTGTGATTGGAATGATTGAAAAATGATTGGATACTGGCCGTTGGATCTGACTCTGCATTAGAGGATCGGAAGAATGCGTGCGGAGTTGTATGGAGTGACGTAGCCACCTAATCTCAGATCACGTCGGTGGTCACCACTATGGAGACTCGGCGTCTCCATTCGTATATTAGCCCGAGAGCTGGTGACAAAAATCTGCAAGAGTTTTTCGAAGGGAAATTATAGGTACAAGAGTTTTGTAATAGCTGTAACTTTTTTTATTCATTTATTATTGTTTTTAATATAAGAAAAAATCAGTCAGACCTCAGTTTAGTGGAACTCTTCGAAATCATAACACCCTAGGTATTCCAATACCTGACGTTCGCAGTAGGAGCTGACTCATGTCCAACATCAATACTATAACATATTCAAAAATTAGCCATGACAAAACTCTGCAAGAGTCACCAGCTGTCGGGCTACATGAGAGAGCGGAAAAAGGAAAGGTGCGTTTCGTCCCGGGATTGTATAGACTGGACTCTTCAGTTAAGGCTATGTCTACAATCCCTGCCTTATACGCTGGGGATACTCAGGGAGGGTGCTATTCGGGCTTATATATTAACCGGGCCCATTATCTGCCGCTTGTGAGAGACCTGGGGCGAAACTCGGCCGCGTAGTGAGTACTGCGCGAGGTACTCATGAGCACGGGAAGGAGCGAGATCCCACATGAACATCTTATTTTTTTTTATTTTATGTTTTATTTTCAACAGGCTTAAATACCCTTTATTAAGTAAAATCAAATTAATAGTAACGTAAGGTGGACTAAAGGTTGTCTACATTAATTTGATAATTAACATAATCCCATATTGAGACGCGAGCTGCTAGCTTGCAAAATTAAACATCTATTAAATTTTGAAAAATATTCTTACGATTATAATATGATTAATGAAACTGTTCTTCTAATTCAATAACAGTATTCTTATATTATAGTTATATTCGTTCGCCGAAAAAAAAAAACAAAAAAAAAACTATATCTTTGATCAAGTCATTGAACAATTTATAATAATTTTCCACAGATTCTTTACACAGCTGTACTGAATGCTATTAAGCAGCGATTAAATATGCATAAAAGCAGGTTTAAAATGAGCCGATACGCGGCTACGCCCCAACGAGTACGAGAAATGTTTATTTTTCGATAAAACGTCAAGAAGCAGAGCCAAAAGGCGAAGATAAGAGCTTGCAAGAGTGTGAGAGAAAGGAGGCGATTGCGATTATCTCGGAAAGAGAGAGAGAGACTCGGGTGCCGAGGTGAAAAACTTGGCCGATCCTATCGGCCCTTTTTTAATAAGCAGTTATGCGCGCACTCGCGTCTGTCCCGGACGCGATGCTTTCGCAATCCAAGATGCATCGGCTGCGATAGGACCTATAAGCAACCTGAGCAGCTCTATATATATATATACTTCGAATCCGCCGGTGCACCGCACTTATTTGTCAACGGCGCACGCGGCACAACAAAAAGATCCGCAGTGCCTCGCTTATAACGCCATTAGCATTTTTTGCTATCTTAATAAATTCAATGGTTCTGCTGCTACAGATTCGTTTCGGGGTGGGTCTGGTGTGAATTCTATGCTTTTGCATTCTATTGAAAAGATTTTGCATTAACTGTGATCGTCTTCAGGAATTTTTCCAAGTACAAAATATGGAAAGAGACGTAAAAATCAGAATGTGTATAAGCAATTCTGTAATAGTTAAGTTTCAATAAAACTTAAAACTCCTGCATCAAATAGCAATTGGTACTTTTTGTTAAAAAAGTACAAATTGACTTCAGCGAATCAAACCGAAATAGCAAACAAAAATAGCTGATACATTATTATACATTTATTTTTCTTTCCGACAATTTAATGACAAGCATTTATTTATTTCCCAACCAGCGATTCTTAATCATGTCACCTGCTGTTTCAGCTACCGGTATTACTGCCACAGCATTATGCATGTGTTTTTAATCGGGGATCGACTGTACTTATACAGTTATGTTACAAGTATCCTCATTATGATTTAATGAGCTACCGGGTTTGGAATAAACACCTAAAAGATATGCGATAACTTTATCATAGAATTGTAGATAAAAATGAATATCATCATGACTTATCAACGTCCTCGATTATACAGCAGGCCAAAAAATTATAAAAATGGAAATAAAAACATACGAATTATATATTGATATAGTAAATACTTGCACTATTTTGTTAAAATAACATGTATAATAATCACTGTAAACGACGAAATCAATACTTTCTGTTAAGGTAGTAGTCGAGTAAAACTCAAGACAGTGAATGGTTTTGAATATTTCAAGAGATGATTATGACTCTATTTGTTATAAGCTGTTAAACTTTTAAAATGCTCAGCTGTGTCGAAATGGAGATATAACGTTTCAAAGTTGTGATATTTACCACAGGAAGCATAGAAAAACGCAATTCAAAAGTGACATTTATACTAATTATTGAATAATTGGACAGTGAATCTTTACAAAAAACTAGCAGTCTATGTAAAATAATATAATACATATGATAATTCCGAATGAGTATGCTCAGCGGTATAATTATTTAATAATCTTGATGTAAATATTCGAATTTCGACAAAATCTAGTCTGTTGAAGGCATACGCCATATCGACTAGTAAGTTTTAAGTAATAAATTTTTATTTATTCATTAATAACACATTAAGAAGACTTTGTAATCAAGAAATAACATTTTTATTAATTCTATTTACACATTTTTTAAGCATTTTTTTACAAAAAAATTATTTTGTTTAAAAAATTACGAGCTATGGTCAACTACTACCTTAAAAGACCGACGTTTTGGTCTTGCCACACGCAATTTTCATGATTGGAATATTACTTTACATAACAATAACAGACATTATTATACGTGCGCTAGCTTTAAAAAATGCTAAGAGAAAACTTGCTCTACAATTGAAAGAAACAACTTTCTTTTAGGGCTCAATATAGGCTTTATATGATAAAATATTAAATTTCGAGGCTCAATATATCCAAATTTTTTGTCACTTGTATAGGAGGTCCATAAGCTTATCACTAAATATTAAAGGATACCTACTAAACATACATTCGTTAAAGTATCGCAATATATCTTTTTATTATTTTCAAGAAAACGTTGACCTTGAACGCTCCTTTTTCTTGCAACTAATATGCTCTCTAAACTAAATATGACATATCTTAAAAAATCATACAAAGGAAAAAGAACTAAATTCAAAATATGCTTACCGAACATTATCTGTGTTCCAAGATCGATATCTTAATCTCTAGCGCGGGGCCGGTGCGATATAGGTATAATCGTTCAAATCATATAAATTTTTATTTGAAATGTTGTATTTGATTCATCTTTTCAATTAAGATAAATAATGTATTTAAGAGTGAAAATAGTCAAACTTATGGTTAATGCTGCTTTGCTAACAAAAGCTGTAAAATTTTACCTACTAACCTTATGTTCAAAGTCGACACTTAAAGATCAAATATCGGAAAATTGTAGTGAGCACGAGTTCTTAAATTACTAGATCTAATAAATTTAATAACCACAGCATAAGCTTATTTGCAAAATTTCAATTTCTTAAGCTCGTTATTATTATCGGTAAAGTAGGCAGCAAGTGTTATTATAATTTTTCACATGCTTAAATCTGTCTTATATAATAGAATGAAGAAAGCTGACACAGAGTAAGCATTTCTGCCATCAACTTTATATAAGATGCAAAGATAAGCTCATTCTGAGTTTCACATTCATTCGTAATGAATGTTATACATATACCTTCGATAGCTCAGTTGGTAGAGCGGTGGACTGTAGTTGGTTTGTAATTATACAAAATATAGAAATCCATAGGTCGCTGGTTCAAATCCGGCTCGAAGGATTTTTTTTATAATTTGATTTTGTTTAGAAGACTAATAAATTATGTTTTGCACAACAAAACTGTCAACAGAAATTTTCAACTATTATATAAAAAAT
>UELU01137991.1:0-22674 GCA_900490025.1 Megastigmus dorsalis | reverse complement strand
ATTTAATACACTTTATTTAGGTTTACTTTTTAAATATAAGTCTGCTAGAACGTAGTAGTGATATACTTCAAAGTCAAACGAAATAATCTTATTTCAAACAGAATAATTCAAGTTACTTAACTGAAATATTTTTGAATCAAATTATTTTCCTCTAACTGGCAGCATATTCACACCTACACAACCTAATTTTTATTTTATTTTTTAAACGTAATTCCGCTAGAATATTGCATAAATATACTTGAAGCAAGTGGGCTGTGAGTGAAGCAGATCTTATGTTTGCTGCAAAAAAAATTCTATTATGTCCTAAAACAAGATTATTTTCTACTAGGTTCAAGTGGATTCTACTTGCTTCCAAATTACTTTTTTGTCAGTGCAAAGTTTCAGAAAAATCGCTGTGCGGAGATCGTGGGTTCCCCTTGTAAGTTCATCTAAAATATACAAGATTAATCATAAAATATTTATTTTTTGATATCATAAAAAATCTTATAATTTTCTTTAAATAAATAGCATTCATGATTTATTTCAGAAAGAAAAACATTCAATTTCGAAAATTTAATATTTTCTACCTTTGAAGAACATCCAGAAACTTTTTCTTAATTTTAATAAATTCTATAAAAATTAGGATATTGAAATACAAATAAGTATTGAATGATAATAATAAGTAATAAATTAGATTCATGAATTCGAATATGGTTGGCAGTATAATTCCCTACTCAATACCTCAGGTAAAAGTGGTTTATTGTGTAGTTATAGATAATTATATATGGGAAATTTTTACCCGTGACATATTAATAATTTATGTATGTGACTACCCTCTTGATCTTATTTACCAGGTAAATAATCTATTTCAGTCTAAAGCAACAATATCACTCGATAAGAAAAACTTCGGACAACATGTTTTTCAAGTTTCTTACACGTATCATTTTAATTGAGCACTTGAGAATATTTTCAGATAATATTCGCAATCTAAAAAATAATCTATTATGCATGTAGTGAAGGTAACTGTTGCTAATGTAGACTACAACTGTCGGTAATTGCGATGCTTTTCGTTTCGTATTCTTTATTGGGATTTTATTGATAGTCACAAAAAATTAGAGTGCTAAAAAACCGACATCTAAATAAAGAAAATATATAATAATGTGACTTCTCTGTAGAAATTACTGCGACCTGCAGGTATTACTGCGCAAGAATTATTGCAAATTTACTTTTTATTGATCAAGAAATGCCTTATGTAAAAATTCTATTAGAGATCTCTCGAATTTCGATCGTCACATCGAATTCTACGATATACTTAGGTGTTATAAAACCATTTAAACTAACAAACTATGAAGACTCGGACAAAGAAAACTTTGTTTATTATTATTAATTAAGTGCATATCCATTCAGAGTATTTTTCTGAAGAGACATATAGATATATGCTACAGGTACACCCTGAGATGTTTTAATATTAGAATTTAAATAATATCAACGTTCACCACTAACTGGTTACTTATTGGTACATTTGCCTTAGGGCGTTCATGGAAATGCTGTAGATAAAAATTATGCATATCCAAGAATCATTGTCGCATACACCACGGCACTCGTCCCACATGATGTAATGTTATAAGCAGATCGCTAATCTACTGTCAGGTATGAAATAACAGTAAGAGACGTGTCGTATGTTAGGGGTTCGTAATTCTCTTAATCTGCGATTTGATATTGAATAATCGGTAGGAACATTTTTAAGAATACCTCGATATTTTCCTTAAGTGATTTATTAATCATGCAGACAATTCGATTTTTAATCTTGAAAGCCAATACATGCGAGCTTCTAGACCTTTTCTATGGCAAAGGTAAAATTATACAAAAATTGAACATAAAATTTTGTTTGCAACATCAAAAATTGATATACATATTGGCATTTAATAAAAGAAAGATCGAGCATACTCTCTGGTATGAGTATGAAAGATCCAAAGTCTCAACATTAATACTTGCTATTTCATAGATCATACTCCTATAGCGAATCTTTATTATTTGACGTATAGTAAAAAGAATTCACATAAAAGTTATTCTTTTAAGCACTGTATTTACATATTCGCCGACAAGGGCAGTATGTACTGTAATACTATTTTATTAAAATGTACTTGATAGCTCGTGAATCTAATACTACCAAGGTCTATTTAGTAAGTAGTATTATTCACTAGTGTTTATAATACAAATAAAATTTATTTTAAAGACTTATTTAGTTTCGACTTCTACCTTGCAATATAGGAACCTTGCAATGGGCTTATCACGTTTTGCATCCAAGCTATGGTTACTCGTCATCTTACTGATGAGGTTTTCATTTTGTTTTGATATTTTTTTAACATAATTTCATTTCATTATTTTTCTCGTACATTTTACAAAACTATAAATGAATACAAAGCCTTTGCTCGAGGATGATCCATAAATACGTTTTGTACATTTAAGAATTATTTCGAGCGATATATATGAATCAAGTTTAGCTATAAAACAAATAAGCTAGAAAATATGCAATACAAATTTTTAGGTTAATATGGGTTTATCTTGATGCCCATATTCAATTGGCATTACAAAAAAATAAGAATTAGTATAAAATTTTTTACAGAAATTATTTCGTGATTTCATATAAAGTCTTTGCAAAAATTCTTAAATAATATTCTGCAAATATTAAATTATTCTACTTCATCTTAAGAAATTTGTGATTCTTATCAACATGTACTTAAATCGCGATAAAATTGATCGATCTAGTATTGGAGTATCTTACTTTAATACAATTAAGTGATGATTTCAGCATAAAAAATAGCGCCCTGGCGTTAACGTTTTAGCTGTATCGATTTTAAATTATGAAAAATTTGAAAACTGAAGTAATATCTATTTAGTATATTAATACAGCTACATTCTGCATACCTAATGCATACAATTACATGCAATACATACCAAATTCATATAATTAACTTCTAAACGATGTTTAAAAATTCATTATAATTTGAAATGAATTATATATCAAACCTATAAGGTAAATGACCCCGTGACTGGACACGACTAGCGAATGGACAGCACTAGTATCTGGACGCGTTCGACCAATCACAACCAAGGAAATCGTCCAGACACTGGGGGTGTAAGTGCCCATTCACTGGGTCTTTTACCTTATATCATAATATAAAAAAGTCGATGTTTTACAAACTATGAAACTCTATGTATGAACACTTGACCTGCAATGTTAAGGTGTAAACATTTTATCTATAATATTATTTGTGAATTTCCAAAGATAAAATATATTTTTCGATCGTATAAATCATAAAAATGTAAAAGTGTAATTCCTGATAAAGTGATTATATAAATATATGTATACGTATAAACTGGCACACAATCAAAGTACAAGTGAATCTGAATATTAGTACCAGTGCATGAATTCCCTCATTTATGGAGACTTAAATATATTTCTATGTTCAGTACTGAAACATTTATAGTACCTTATATATTAAATTCAACAATTTTGTATTGTCTAATTTTATAGTCATACAAAAATTTTAAACATGTTGTAAGATGACCTCAATTAGTTCTGAAATGATGATATCAAAGTCTTAAAATTTAGTATTTTTCCTCATAGCTGCACTAAATTTCTTTCTGACATCTGAAAGAGAAATGTATATTTTTGGTGCTGATGTTATGAGGAAAAATAGTATAAGTACAACGGGAGGAAAATTAGCCAGTCCAGATCTCGTGTTTTCCACACTCGCCTTCGGCTAAATAATATTTATATATAACATAATTGGAAGCTTATACATATAATAGGAAGGTGTGACCAATACAAGAGTAGCATTGAAATATCATATAACGATTTAAAGTTTATTTCTAACATGATTGACAGTATAAATCCCTGCACATCACATGTGCCTAATGTGGGTACGTGACTACCCTCTTGATCTTATTTACCAGGTAGATGAGCTATTCGCTGTAAAGCAGTATCATTTGATAAGTTAAACTTCGGACAACATATTTTTCAGATTTCTCACACGAAGGATTTTAATTAACCATTGAAGATTATTTTCAGATAATGTACATAATCTTTGAAAAACAAGCACTTACGCGTGCGAAGCACGACGAGCAATTTACAATAAATTCAATTACAATATACAAGTAATTTGATATGAAGAGTTCAAAAGCTATTATATTTATAGTAGTAGCAATTAATATAGTGTTAAGATTATACAATGCAGGTATTGTCCAATTTCAATGAATATTTTAAATCAATCAGATTCAAACCATAAAGTAAAAGTTTATTTAAATGAGGTACAGAATATGTAATACAATGCTTTAAAGTATGTATTAAAATTCATTGAAATGCTGACCTATTTATCTATACAAGTTTATCGTAATAACGGGTATTATACTAGAAAATAAAATATAGGATATTAAGTGTTCTGTTGATCGTCGGTTGAAAATTGATTAGTAATTTTCTATATTATAAGTTAATAATTTTTTATCTATGAAGCTCTGACCTACTTATACAAAATTGCAATTGTTTTTAAACTAGAAAGTTATAGTATAAAAGTATTAATTGCTAATTCAGTATTCAATATTGATAAGTTGAGCCGATTATTTGATTCAATCTTCGTTTATTAAACTTTATTGAAACTAACATCGTAATTAAATCTTCTATTTGTTTTGAATATTAGGCAACGTTTCGATTCTTCATGCGTAAGTGAAAGAATGGCAATCATAATTAAAATAATATTTATACGTTCAAAGTTTATTAAAATTCACGCTTATTAATGTCAATATCAAAGTCATGTTGAATTAATAAAATTTTCAAACAATGCCGGGAGAACTAAAAAATGATAAACTAGAGTAGGTATTGGTACCATTGATCGGACCTTGACCTTATGCTATTTCTTTGGTGTATTTTTTTGCATAATAAAAAAGGTTTAATCAGTAAAATTAATAAATAATCTAATATAGTTTTTATATTATGATAATAAACTGATAATAAAAATAAGACCCATAGTACCTTCCTTTATTTTTCTGTTTAGGGGTCAGTAAGTTACATACAGTAATTCGTTAGTTTCTTTTAATATTGGAAATCGTTCTTAGATTAAATTACGAGAACTAGAATAAGTAGGAAATAAAAATAGATTTTAAATGCCATATATTAAAATGCCACGCTTTATCTACTGAGTCTTTAAAACGGAATTTTTAGCCTGTTTACTCTGTGGGTGTGACAAATCAGTTTCTTAAAATTAGATGGTAGATAAAAGTTACGCAAAATCGACGCGACTGGAACAATTAATTATTAGCACATATACAGCAATATCTCAAATGATATAATACTATAAGCAGATCGCTAATCTATTGTCTGGTACTAGCCAACGGTAAGTGCCATGACGTATGCCAAAGGTTAGGAATTCTTTTGATCTTCGATTTGCATCTAATAATGAATATTCGTTGAGAACATTTTCAGGATAATTGACCCATGCCTGTTTAATCTTTTAGGACATATGTGTGATATTCATCTGCACTATTCTCTTTAAAAAAATACGTAACTATCACTGTAAAAGAATTAAAAAAGCAGTCTCTAGTATATTTCATACTTAAAGTTGAATAGTCACTCGTTCAGAATTAGAGGGTTAATCCAATAATTAAATATTAGCGAAATCTGTTATAGGTTTAATTTTATGAATATAGTATGAATTAAGTCTAAAAGTAGTAAGAAGCGATTATTGTTGATGCTATTATTGTTTGATATTGTAAATACGGTAAGCTATTACTGTTTGATGTTTTAAATATGGTAAAATATTTATATACTATTTTAATTTGTAAATGACTTTACATTACTTTTTTAACATACTTTAATTTTAACATACGTTACAGCTCTAAAGCATTTTAAGTAGAATTAAATTAAAATTAAAATTAAAACATTAAAATTAAATACTTGCTTTCTCAAATCTCATTACTTTTTTTCAATAATATATATTTTAATGCAATTACATTGTAATGCTGAAATTAAAGCATAAAATAAGATCCAGTACAATGATGCTGATTCATGGTTCACAGATTTTAAAGGTTCAATGGACTGATTCTTTATATCAAAATACGATCGAGATCAGTCATTTGAGAATATTATAAACGCTCTCTTAATATTGATAACATGTGAGGGCCTGGCGCTGCTTATAATCTAGATGGGATCAACAACGAAACGAAACACTTGTATGCAAATCGCACAAAATGAATACTTACTCATGTATTTAAACACAGGCATAGTCAGTCATTTTAATACATGGATCACTAATGTTCTTTTACTGCATGTATCATTTTGGTTAAAAATTAAATAATTAAGGGAATCTAAATATGTGTGATTTACACAAAACTACTATGAGTAATTTATACTCATTAAAACTATAAAGTAACTGTTCAACTATAGATCAGAAAGGATTGTTTTCCTTCTTACCTTGCATGAAAGAATATTTATTATGAATTTTATAAAAAAAATTAGTTTTATTTTAGTTTTGACTTAGCCCAAAAGCTTAAACGTCGGATAATTTACTATTGTTTCCGATGTTTTTAATTAAAAATTAAAGGGTGTTACAATAACATAACAATATGACAAATATTTATATAGACTTTTCTTGTCTGCAATATAGTATTGCCATACACTATATCCTTGTCCTTTAAGAAATGAATTTTTGAGATTTTTACAGATGGCATATTTTTATAATTGATCGCACGGTTTAATATAACACTTTTGAGTCCCAGTGGGAAGGCTTTCACTTCACTTCGGTAGATTTCATTTAGCCTCTCATGATCGTAGATCTAAGAACTTGCACAAGTATTTACAATACCCAGGTAATATCCAAAGAGAGGTACTAAGACTCATAATTCAAAGTTTTACAGAGTGAATAAAAATTTCTGTTTGGAGATCGATTCATACTTCGATTCAAATTGTAGTGTATGATAAATTTGTTTCTAGAAAACATGTTATTCATCTTTAGCATTTGCAAAGGTGATCAGCTTTAACATGCAAGGCCGCGCTTTTAAACAAAATTTACAATCTTTTGAAGATTACATGGTTGCTGGAATAATTCGAAAAAATATTTCAATAAATAACACTATATCTCGTTAAAAAATATCTATTTTATGAGACTGAAAATTTGAAAATGCAATGGTTTAAATTACGATGCTGCTATTCAATTCCCAATATTACATTGCACATAAGAAAAGAATGAACTACACTGTGTGTAATGTAATACATTGTATTTTAAATCGCATTTGATCGCATCATTCGTTATCGTTAAAATAAGTCTTGATTTATCTAAAGATGTCAATTCGATTATGCTTCAACAATGTAAGTATAAGAGAAGGTTATTAAATGACTATAAAAAGCAAAGGCTACAAGGAATTTTTCTATAGATGCACTCTAAAGTATTTTCTGTAGATTTGAACTTTACTTGTTGTTCAAATCGTATAGATATTAAAATTAATATTAAAAAGCGTTAAAAGTACAATAGACTTTATTAGCTTGGCTATATGGATATAATCTGCATCTTATACAGCATTTAGTAAAATCTTAAAAAAATTTGAAAAACATAATAAACTGAATAATATTTGATGCATATATAACGATTAATTATTACAATACTACCATAAAATTGTACCATTAAGAAGCATAAACTAACCAAAAAGATTAGATTCCGCACAGAGAAAAGTGCATCATGAATGCATCGATTCTATGCAAAATAAGACATTCTACATTTGAACTCTTACGGGTAATTGTAGTATGAAAGATCCCAAATAGACTTCCTTACGCAAAAAATTATATCAGACTTTGCAAATGGTTTTCACTAAAACATTCTGTATATTCAGCGCTTGATAATAATCTATTTAGTTCATAAGGCGATTTAAGATTATATGACTTACAATAGTGAACCGATAAAGTATTGATAAACAGGTCAAGTATATTTTAAATTATTTTGTAAGTTTAATGGTACTGAAGGGGAGAAAATTTTATGGCGGTTACATATAATTAAGAAGATTGTAGACACTAATTTATAGTTTTGTATATAAATAGTTTTGTTAAATTACTCTGTGAATGCTTATGTTTCACTTCTTTCTTTTGTCAAATTTATGTATAGGACGCAAGTTTTATCGGATAATTAATCTTCATTTATTAGACCGTATTATTATCATTAGTTCTCAAAGATATTAAAATCGAAGTCAAAAGAAAGATTGATAAATATAATCATGTGATATTCAATATGAGTTTCAATGTACATAGTTTACAAAGTGTGCAGATACAAAAAGGATCTGCAAACATTCATTTTAAATGAAAGGGCACCTTATATTATACGTGTATTTAATATTTTTGCTTTCTGATTTTTAATCTCCCAATGTCCTTTAATAAATGTAATGCAAACCTTTCATCATTATATCAAGTTTTTGTTGGATGATGATCGATAAATTCTTTCCTTATTATGAATATACACTGTATATTTTTCTCGTCTCCTCGGTATTATGTAATAATTGAAAATTGATAATACAAACTAAAAATATAATCAATAACCACCTCTGTATACTTTTTTCATATAAAAAATAGTTCAAAATGAATATTATACGATCGACAGTAGTTTATGTTTGAGGAAACATAAAACTGTATTTTAACAAATCAAAATGACTTTAATATGTGGCTGATAGTGCATCATGTTCGATCCAATAGTCACACGATCAATGCCATATGCATTACATAATTTTTAATCTTTAGCTGGTCGATTATTGTTGACAGACAAGTGATTTTAAATTATTGTAGAAATATACAGTTTCTGATTTCATAATATGCCATTTGACCCTACAATACTTTTATGCGTGCAACTTTTGATTTAAAAGAGTTGCTTCATTTAAAATAAGTTATTATTTCAAATAATTTTTACGACCTCAATGAAGGTATCCTCCATAAAACCGCTTTTCTATAATAATTTAATTTTTCCCAAACTTTGTTAAACAATCGTAGAATGACATTCAATACTTTTCAAGTTGTCATTTCCAAAATACAGAAATTCCCAATCTACATAAAAAAGACTTACATATCGCTCCACTCTCCCCTACTCAATGTAAGTAAAATGGTTCATACTTAGAAAACAAATTTAAATAGAAAACAAAATTAACTAATCATATTCTTATTAATTAACCAATTAAGGCCTGAATGGACACCCCTTTTTTTTGCTTTTTTCAACGGCTTTATTAGGTATAAAATAGAACTTTAAAAAAATCGAGACAAACTATTCGAAAAAATCCGACAAGACTTTATCGGTTAGACTCCATGGACACAAAAATTACTCTAACTACAGAAATCCACCAACGATTTCGATACAAAAATACCAAATAAAAAATATTGTTCACTCGAAATTTCGTGTTTTTCGTTAAATAAATAAATATAATTTTGGTAATACGCATTTTTTTGAAATTCTAAATGCATAAATCGAAAGTTCAGACAATCTTACGTCGGAAATGATTTGTCTCAATTGTTTTTACGCGCGATTTTATACTAAATAAAGCTGCTGAAAAAAGTAAAAAAAAAACATTCAGGCCTGGATGGGTTAAATAAATTTTCATAATGATTTTCCTAAATTTTGCACGTGATTTTTTAGCGTAAAATAAAGATTTCGCATAAAATTATAGATAAGCTGGCTTATCGAAATTATCAATTATAAACGTGTGGACTCTCGAAATAGCATCAACAGTCTCGAGTGGTCTGTAGACAATTGATAGACGATTGATTAGTAATCTTTCACGTGTATCAAGAAAGCAATTAGTTCTTCGATTATTTAATATTCCTATACATGTATTTATTCGATACTTGTGGCCTTTTAATATTATGGAATATACTTCATCAAGCGTTTTACATTTAAAAACACAATCCACCAGCTATTAGACGTAATAATAAAATATTTAGACCTGAGTTAATTAATTTATATTCGTGTTATGAACTTTTATTTGAAAATTCATACATAAAAACTAATTTTCAAACAAAAAGTATCCTGCTGACATTTTCCAATATGCACGATATAAAAAATAAATAATTTTTCAAATTCTGCTACAATTAAAACAATGTGTCATGGATTAATAGCATCTGAGCCGAGAATTCTATGGGTTTGATAGGTCAAAGGTTCGGCTGTGGCTGCGTAAAACTGGGTAATATTAGCAAAATACAGTAACGGGTATCATTGCTTCCTGATTAAAAAAGGATGCGCCAAGTGCATTGTATTTAGCTTAGTCCTGGAAATAGCAATAGAAGAATGTACACGAAACGGAAAAAAAGTAAGAGAAATTAAGGTACGGTCAAAATTGTTTTTAAATATTAATATAAGATTTTATTACTATGTTATGTACAAAGGTTGCAGATTCATTATACTGCAAAGGAAATTTTATCGAAAATGAAGTCAATAAGCTGCTTACCAATTTTGCAACGGTAGATAAGATTTCAATAGTACTGACAATTAGGAGATATCTTTAAAAGAGTTAAGAAGTATATATGATAAATTGTTTCTGACAGTCCTTAAGATAGATAATTATGGCGCCCGGAGAAATCGTACTTTTATTGAACGAATATTATATTTTAATTCTTTATACAATATTTTCTACCAAATTATCATTACTACTTTTTGGATGGACATATAATAGGTATATTCCCAAATATACACTCATTAAAACAAACATTATTTCTTTTTATATTAAAGATATAGGTATATCATCATCAGAATTTTTAAATTTTAATCTCAATTATGGGATGAAAATGTCTGTCAACAACTAGTTTTTCCATCAATAAAAGATAAGCGATGGCAATTAACAACTAGAATAATACGTGACATTTAGCCGCGTCATTCCTAGAAAGCTTGATTTGCAACTATAATCTTTAGTAAATTATTGCAAACGATTATTAAACTAAATGTTGTTATACATATGTAAAGGTATACTTAACATTATATACGACGTTTTACATAATTTATACATAATAATAAAGTAAGTAAAAATGAACTGACATGTACTACATCCTTTTTTGTACAATTTCTACACGGAATCTCCTTCACCTAAATACGTCACAAAAGCATCTGCATATCTCCGAATCATCGTCAATGGTAAAACAGAATAGCCACTTTCGAACGTTGTGATGTACTAAGGCTCGTATGTCCTCTCAGTCGCTCGATGTCGCTCTCTCTTTATACACTGCTCTCCCATACTATTACAAGTAGCCCATACTATTACAAGTAGCTCGCACTTTGAGCATAACTTTCCGAGCGACTGATAATAATGATGACGATGTCGCTTACGTGAATCGAACTCTCTGGGATTTTTCGCCCCCCACTACCCAACTAATAACACGCACACGATGCAGATGTATTTAAAGAATAATCAGACTGCCTGAGTCGCAGAAGCATCTAAGATAGTTTTTGCGAAACACAAGAAAGTTGAAGCTCAATCCAAAAGCAGCTTAGAATATATTAAAATGAAGTTTCTAGTGGTTGTCGCCGTAGCAATTGCCGCTGTCACAGGTAACGATAATAAATTACAGCTTTGCTATGTATATTCTATCAAAATATTAGATTTAATTTGTCTTGTACGTTAAAAATTCAAGATTATATCTTTCAATATCTAATATAATTATATACATGTATAAAATATTCTAATATGGTTTTATAATTTTCAGCGGAGAACATAAATTGCACACCTGGTTCCGTATTCAAAATACAATGCAACACGTGTACTTGTTCAAAAGATGGACTGGAAGCTGTTTGTACCGACATGGCTTGTCCTAAAGTAGCACCAAAATCAAAATTAATTTGTGAACCACGATCTCAATTCAAGAACTATTGCAACACTTGTTTTTGTGCTGATGATGGATCAACCGCCTCTTGCACCAGAATGATGTGCGACAAGGGCATTTGGAACGCCGACGGTACACTAAAAGTAATTCCTGAATCTAATCCACTGCTAGGATCACCGAAACAAGTTTGCGAACCTAGCACAACTTTCAATGATAACTGCAATATCTGTACATGCTCTGAAGATGGTTTATTCTTCGACTGTACCAGAATGGAGTGCGATAAAGAAATCTGGAATCAAGATAGAACCCGCAAAGTAGTTAGTAAACGGAATACTCTGCCAAGATTAGGTAAACTTCGACTTTACATTATAAATAAAGATTTTTCTAATTATATATATTAATAGACACGCGTTAATTGTACATTATTTTTATGTATAGTAGTAAAGCAAGTTTGCGAGCCTGGAAAAATATTCAAAGATTATTGTAACACCTGTATTTGCTCTAATGGCGGAAAACCATTAGGTTGCACAAAGATGAAGTGTGACAAGAAAACCTGGAACCGGGACGGAACAGTAAAAGTATCTGCTGAATCCAATCGAGTGGCCAGATCAGGTAAAATGCAATGTATAAATTGTATATAAAATAATGTTTATCGTGCATTAAAACGAAAAATAATTAACAAAAACTTATTAATTTTTAGTAATGAAACAAATTTGCGAACCCCGCACTCAAATCAAAGATTACTGCAACACTTGCGAGTGCTCTGGTGCTGGTACTTTCTACGTTTGTACTAAAATGGACTGTGACAAGGATGTTTGGAACCAAGATGGCTCATTAAAATTTGTGCCTGAATCTCCCCGAATTATCAGATCAAGTAAATACTTAGTATTTATTGAAATATTATTCGTTCTATTTTTAAGCAATAAATAGTAACTGTTTCCTATTAAACAGCAGATTCTCGTATATGTGAGCCTAACTCCCAGTTTAAAGAGCAGTGCAACTCCTGCAACTGCTCGATCGATGGTCTTTCGAAAGCCTGTACCATGATGAAATGCGATGAAGAGAAGGCTATTCAGGAAGGACCAAAACAAATTTGCGAACCTAGTAGTTTATATAGTCGAGACGGTTGCAACACTTGCATCTGCAGTGAAGACGGAACCCGTTTCGCTTGCACCTACAAACTTTGCTTTTCTCCACTTCAGCGAGCCTTCGAACTTGAAAGAAGCAGAAAATGGGGTCGTAAGTATCCAGAACTACATTTTTATAGATAGGGTTTCCATTTCTCACAGTATTATTTGATAGATTTTCATTTATATTGAGCAAGATTTGTTATTTTTTATGCATTATGCAAAATGTAAAGTAGCAAAAATAAAAAAATTGTTACCAACAAATGGAAAAATCAAATTTTACAAATAAATATTTTTGTCTGTTATAGCTCTATACAAAGACGGCGACACTTGCCCTCCCGGCGAAGCTTTCTACAGCGAATGCAATCGATGCGTGTGTACACTCAAAGGAAACAGTGCATACTGTACTCTGCTTAAATGTCCGATCAGCTCATCAATTTAAAATTTTCTGAAAAATGATGGAATAAGAAGAATATTGGTGCTTCATAAAAAAGAATATGATAATTCTTTTCCCATTGAATAAGTTCCGAGGATCAAAGATCTCCATGATATAAAATAATGAGTGTTTGCAAATGAAATTTTTTACTTACTGATTTCGGCATGAATCTGATGTATTTTTATATAGAGTGTGACAATGAGTGCTATAATTTATTATTATAATTTAATTTATTTGCATTTATAAGTGAGAATAAATATTTATTTTTAATTAAAAATTATAAATGGTTTTTATGTACTTTTATCACTTAGCAATTTCACCATACTATTCCAATAAATCCTTTTCAATTATACATTTTTATGAATATCATCCTATGAATTAAATTGATTTATAATGTTTTCAAAATGAATTTATTTTGAAGATTTAGAAATACTATTGTATTATTGTCTTAATGTTAATGCATTTTTACTGATTTATTTAAAGATTTTAAAAAAATTATAATACAAACATAACGTAATTCTAGCAGAAATTAACCTGTGGACTGACGTAAGAGCCACTTTTAAAGATATTGCTAACGGACAAAATTTTTTTGTTATACTCATTATACTTAAATTTATTTATCCAAGAATCATTTCTTTACCTATTATATAAAAAAATAATTTGCTTTTATAAATAAACAAAAGTAATAAATATACCATGAATTTCTAAAATAAATAAGAATTGTCAAAAAACTGATCAAGATAACGAAAATTATAAGAGAGAGAGGGCTAATGGATATGTGGTCCAACCTAACCCTTTTTATTTTCATTATTGTAGAGATTAATCATTAGTTTCGTTCATTTCGTAAGAAATTTGTGTGTTGACATTAATTTCATATGGTCAACTATAAATAGCGGATTCTTAATCTTTAACCAGATAAGATTACTATTAAAGAGTTTTCAATAAAATATTCAACTGAATAAATGAAATTTATTGTTTTAAAATCGTGTTTAATATAGATCGAACTAAATTTCCGTAATAGTCACATTTTATTGGAAAAGATTAATTCATTGATATCATAAGAAGTAATAAATATTTATTGCGATAAAATCTGTTTATACATTATTTTAAACTGAAATACAGAAAACGGAAAGAGATAGTCATCGTGTAACATACAATACTAATTGGGTTTCCCACTTGCCTAGAAATAGACGTTATGAATGATAAATATTTATTCAAGAGCTGCTAATAATGACACAACGTATAACCCGTAAAGAGCGTTCAACTCAGTAGGAATAGCAAACAAACTTAGGAAATGCCCTCAGTTTCTCTGTGTTACAGTTTATCTCTTTTTTTTTTTTTGCTTTCTTCAGAGGAACAGTTGTCTAACAAGTTTTGAACTAGATGAAAGATTTTAGCCAGTATTTTTTAATCATTATTTAACAATTAAGTCGAAATAAGCTATATCAATATGTATACAATGAGTTTATATTACATTACATACATGTATTGTATGTGAGAAAATCTCTGGAACTTTTAAATTTTGAAACTTAATTCATGAAATTTTGGATAGAGCCTCCTTACTAAGTCTATAAATAAACAAAACATCGAAAATATTTTTTAATAACATGCTCCAAAGGTTACAGAGGAGTAGCGTGTACAATAGGATACTTACAATATGTGAAGCTTAGATCATCATATTTAGCGAATTTAGCGATTAATTTACAATGGTTTTTGACGATTTATAACTGAAATTTCGAATGTGCTAGCAGTAAATAATGATTTGAAAAAATAATTTCGCAAACTTTATTTTTAATTGCACTACTATTGTGAGAAAGAAATTTTTTTTTCAATTTTCAAAATGCAGATATGACAGCAAAATATTAAAAAACTGAAAAAATATTATACCACTGGAACAAGAATGCCTATTTTGAATGTCTTCATCAATCCTTATGAAAATGCATTTAATTATTAGAATTATAATTAGCATGAATTGACTTAATTTTCATGGATTAAGATTTTTTATTTTTTGAAATGAATGATATGAAAAAATTTTTCCGTGCACTTGAAGAGATATATTAAATAGTTTAAAATATGATAGAATTATAAATATATGAACTTAAAAAATATCACTTTTTAAAGAAGTATCATAATAAAATAAAACTAAATTTTTATTATTATATTTGTGTAAAGAAGACTTATAAGACTATTAAGACTAATAAGACTAATAAGACTAATAATAAGAATTGACAGAATTTACTTACAATTTTAATAAAAACTGAAATATGAAAACTATTTATTAAAATATCTTGCTTAATTCTTGAGGCCTTCGGAAATATGTTTTATTACCTCATTAATTTATTAATTATAAATTACGTGTGCATATAATTATCGGAACAAATAATTAAGTTTGAGGAAGCTTAATACCAATGAATTGACAACAGTCTGTTAGTTGCCTGTGTGTGATTTATTTAAGCCCAGATATGGCAATTCAAAGAAAAAAGACCATGTTCTAATATTTTCGGACTTTGCGCCAGCACTCTTTTTAGGTCCGCAGTTTAAGATCAGCATATATTCAACCTTCGATATCTCGACTTTAAAGGTTTACTTGGGATCGACTAAAAAATGAGAATAAAGCTTGAAAACAAGCTTTCTATTAAAATTAATTAGACCAATACCATAATTTTTTGTATATAAATAATACTGAACTATTTTTAATATTAGAAAGTGTAATATGTCGGCTAGCAATAAATAAAATCAAAGAGTTTCAACGACGTTTCAAAAGTCAGATTCCGGAAATAGTTGATCATCGTTGTAACAATGCATAGAAACTTTTTTAAATCGCCATCTAAACCAATTCTTGTACCGACATCTGAAAATTGACTACAACTATAAGGATTTTTTTTTAAAATCATAAAAAGTTACAATGGCGAAATCTGAGATGAAAAAAATAGACGTTGGTTTATAATGAGTTCACCAAGTCATCTTATAAAAAATCACAAAAAATATGAATTATTTATATTTTATTGCATAGAAATTATTTTAAATTCCATGTCTTAAAAAGATACCAATTTTGGCATATGATTGTATTTAATATAGCTATATAATATAATTTTGTAATTCTAAATTAAATAATCTTTTAAGTGTACTGAAGAAGGATTTCTTTCACTATTAACCTGAACTATTCTATCATAAATATTAGTTTCTACATATGAATTACAATTTAAGCTAATATTAAAATAATAAAATAAAAGAAATGTCATGAAATGCATTGTATATAATATAATAATCATATACGTTATAAGTTCTAGATCATGGTGAATGCAGAATAATAGTAGCTTTGCTATTATTTACATAAATATGAGGAAGATTGATTTTTTCTCTTTTAATTTTGTATTTTATTTTTAAAATGAATGATAAACAATAAGACGAATTGATAAAAATATATAACATGAAAAATCATAAATTATGTATAAGTAATGTGATCCCTATGTCTAAAAAGCGTCGCAAAAACAATAGCATGACAAACTGTAAAGGTAAAACCAAATAACTCATCCGATACGGTGATAACATCTGGCGTAATCTCAAGAGGTTCACTAAGATTTCTACTCTACGCATTCATCGCTCTCATGTTCTCCCATATGCTCTTACAAAGAACTGGAATTTTTAGCCGAGCGTGCCGAGTAATTGATAACATCGGTGACTATTTCGCTACGCGAATCAGATTCTTCAAGATTTTCACTCCCCACTACATGACTGAAAACACGCACTCGACGCGGGTGTATTTAAAGAATGATCGAAGCATCGAACTCACAGAAGCATCCAAGACAGTTCTTGTGAAACACAAGGAAACTAAAGCTCCAAAAGCAACTCAAATATATAACAATGAAGTCCCTAATGCTTATTGTGTTAACCATTACTGCTATCACAGGTAACTATACTATCATGTAAATAATAGTTTTAATTTGTTTGAGATATTGAAATTTAAAAATAATGTTAAAATTTTGATGCTAATAATGATCATAGATAAGATATTTTAAAAATGATTACAATTTTTAGCGGAGAACATAAACTGTACACCTGGTTCCGTATTCAAAATGGACTGCAACACGTGTACTTGTTCAAAGGATGGACTGTATGCTGCCTGTACCGACATGGCTTGTCCTAAAGTAGCACCAAAATCAAAACTCGTTTGCGAACCACGATCTCAATTCAAGGACTACTGCAACACTTGTTTTTGTGCTGATGATGGATCAACCGCCTCTTGCACCAGAATGATGTGCGATAAGGACATTTGGAACCCCGACGGTACACTAAAAGTAGTTCCTGAATCTAACCGACTGCCAAGATCAGGTAAATAAAAATCTATAGATTACTTAAAAAATATTCTTAGCATCGACATGACAGAAAAATATTAATAATAATATAATACATGTTTAGCACTTAAACAAGTCTGCACACCTCGCACACAGTTCAAAGATTACTGCAACACCTGTGCTTGTTCCGAGGATGGCTTATCCTTTGCATGCACTAGAATGGAGTGTGATAAGGAAATCTGGAATCAAGATGGATCCCTCAAAGTAGTTCAAAAATCAAACAAACTGGCAAGATTAGGTAAACCTCAGCTTTATGATATAAATATATAAGGAATATTGTAATCGAAATGCATTATTCATATGAGTTTTATTTTTAGAAGCAGATCAAGTTTGTGAGCCAAGCAAGCAATTCAAAGATTACTGTAACACATGTTTCTGCTCTGATGACGGTTCAAGTTTTGCTTGCACGAGGATGATGTGTGACAAGGAAATCTGGAACCAGGACGGAACCTTAAAAGTAACTGCTGAATCCAAACGAGTGACCAGATCAGGTAAAATATCATTTATTTTATTCTGTAAAACAATGTTTATCGTGTATTTAAAAAAATAAAACCGTAAACCAAAAATTATTTAATTTTAGCACCGAAAAAAATTTGTGAACCCCACACTCAAATCAAAGATTACTGCAATATTTGCAAGTGCTCTGGTTATGGTACTTTTTACGCATGTACTAGAATGGACTGTGACAAGGACGTTTGGAATCAAGATGGATCATTGAAAATCGTGCCAGAATCTTCTGCAGTTGCAGGATCAGGTAAATGTCTAAAATTCATAAGAATATTACTAATCGTTCTATTATTAAATAATCAAAACTCTTTTTTATTACAGTAGGTCCTCGTGTCTGTGAACCTAATTCTCATTTTAAGGAACAATGCAACTCCTGCATTTGTTCCAATGATGGTCTTTCCAAAGCCTGCACTTTCAAGCTTTGCCTTTCATCACTTCAGCGAGCCTTTGACATTGAAGGAAGCAAAAAATGGGGTCGTAAGTATTCAGTCACACTTTTTGTTAAATATTATTTGTTCTTTGCAATATTTTATGAATTTTTATTTGCATTTAGCCAGGCTTAAATATCAATTAACGAAACTAATAGAATTATTATCAATTAACAGAAAAATCAAATTTTATATCTGAACAATGTTTTCTGTTGCAGCTTTATACAAACAAGGCGACGCATGTACTCCCGGCAAAGCTTTCTACAGCGAATGCAATCGATGCGTGTGTACGAGCACAGGAATTAGCGCATACTGTACTCTCATGAAGTGTCCAACGAGAGCATAAATTTGAAATCCCTTGAGTAATGATGGAATAGGAAAACTTTCGTTACTTTATTAGGAAGGATATGGAAGGATATACTTCTTCCACTAAATAAATACCGAGCTTAAAGATCTTCATGTAAAACTATAGTTAGAGTCTGCAAGTGAAGTTATTGATTGAATTCAGAATGAATCTGATGTATGTTTCTACGCTGTGACAATGTGTGCTATAATTTATTGTTTTAATTTAATTTATTTGTATTTATAAACGATAATAAATATTTATCTTTTAATTAAAAAGTATCAATCATTTTTACGTACTTTTGCTCCTCAAAAAACCTCAATGTTTGAAAAAAATCATTATTATATTACCTATATTGTTTTATACATTGCACTCGTGCAAATTTACCTATTTCTTGACATGTATTACTTGCGATCGTCTAGCAATCCTTTTCCGTATATACAGTAAACATAAAATTTATATTAATTATACAAGTTTTAGTAGTAATATTTATCTAATTTATAAAACTAATTTAATAAATATATTTAGTGTTTAGAAAAAGCCATTTGTATCTAATTTTGCAACCTTATTACACAAATGGATTATCTCTTTTACGTGATTTTTGAAAATAATTTCTAAAAACTTTTGGATACAGTATGGTTACAAAAATTAATTTTATGAAAGAGAATATTTTTAAATTTCGAAAAATAAGTCAAAGATTTAGCAATTTATTATGATTTAAAAAAATATTTTTAATTTCTCCCTATAAGGGTCAATAGATGTTTACAAAAGTAAAAACCGAGGAGAAAAATTTTATTATTACAAAACTAATATTTATTATTTAAAAATTTTACACTTTTTAAAAAATTTATTCAGTATGTTTCAGTAAAAATTTGCTACCAATTTAAAATTGACCTTTCAGTAGGTGGAACTTACGTACAAGATGGAATCCTCACAAATTTAATGCAAATATAACTTTATCTATACATTGTGTTTGACTGAATAAGAGAAATTTACTTATACAATTAGCTTTTTACTACTTTCATATAATTATGCTAGAAACTTGAACAAAGTAATAAATTAACGTACGTAGATAAGAAAGCTTACATTTTTGTATTTTATAGCCGGATCAGCTTTTTTAAAGTAATTATGAGTGTGATTAGAAACCTGATAAAATGTTACGCCGAAAAAGGGCGGGAACACCAATATTTATGTCAGATGTGAAATTTAGTTTGGCTAATCATCTTTTTGAAATTCTAGTTCTTAATAATAACGGTTCGTGTAGATACGATTAGTACTTGTACTGTAATACTGCATATTACTGTTTAATTCCCTAAGAGTCGAAACACAGTCTACCAGCACTGAACTATATATTTTTATTACATGAAGAAACGCTCTTGAAGAATATTTCAGTTGTTTGTATATAATAAGTATAGTTGTTGAGAAAAAAAATAATAAAGATTTAATAGGCATATCACAAATCTACTTATCTCAATGGTAGCTATTATATCTATTTTCCAAAGATTCAGTGATTTTAATATTTTCCGTTTTCCTGATAGCATGAAATCACCCATGTATATATTGTCGGTTCGATGGAAAAATGTTCTCGCAGCGCGTTTTTTTTTCAACTTTAAAGTAGTAGAAATTACATGAATGTGAAATTTTATACGAATAATTTTAGAAGTCTACTGTCCCGGCTAATACAACCTCTATACAAAATGCGTTTCAACAATTGTACGTCTACTTGTACAGCTGCTATTCCGATTTAGGGTAGCGATTGCCCTAAACGCAGACAACAGGACACGATCTATACGCGTAGAGTAATTACAGCGATTCCTTTAGGATAGCAGCGGCCCTAAAGTATGCAAATCGCACAATAGGTATCTATCGCTGGCTGTACTTGTGGAATACAGCGGGCGTTTCGAGAATTCTCTCTATGGAAATAAAATTTAAATGATAGTATCAATTAGGAGTTATCTTTAAAGAGCTAGTAAATAAGATAAACTGATTATGACAATTGTTAAAAAAAATCAGTCAATCTTGTTTATCGAAAAATAAGATTATTAAATTAGATTACTCAAAAGATAACAGCTGTTGGTTTTCTACCGACTAGTTTTATCCAATTATTCATCTATAATTAATTACAAGCTTCAAATTAAAAATTATAAGTATATTTTTACAATAATTTTTTACCACTATAGTTATATGCGAATACGAAAAAATGAAATGTATTATCAACTATAGTATATAGTACAAAATAATGAGACAGATATTTCAACGTATTCTTAATAGGCCGTATTATTTGCCTTGGTAGGACTAACAGTGCCGCAAAAGCTAATGTTAGAATTCCATAAAGTAGTCAATGCTAGAACGCCTCATACATTCTTTTACAGTATATGCATATAGATATACTCGAAATCATGGAATGACTATATATATATATATATTCTTAATTTCTTTAATAGGGTTAATTCAGAAAACACTGCGACCGTACGTAAGCGAGGTGCAAACACAAACAAGTAAAAAGAAGGACTTTCATACTGCCGCTCTTAAAATCACAAAGTAAACCTCTGAATCTTGTGATATCTTTTAGTATGAACAAATAAACCAGTAATATATAGAAAGTAGTAACAGCTCACTACAACAAGACAATGAATTTTTATTAGTTAATTTTTTAAACTTTCTTGACAAACAAGTGGGTAATTACTTTGAATGTACTATTCTTTCCCCATGCTCCAGCTTTGTAGTTTAAGAGATTTAATTTAATTATGGTTGGCAAGAAAAATTGTAACATTAGTTCCCAAAAATTTTTTTCAGTTATAATTCTAACATTAATAGGTTTTTGTAATATATTTAATTCCCTATTCTTTTTACAATAACGAAATTCTTATGTGGTGGACATGCAGATTTAAAAAAAAATTATTTTTTGATAAATTCAGTAATTATTTACTGTTTAAGTAACTTGCAAAAAATTATGTTTTATACAAATGATAATGTCCTATCTCCATTACTTTTTTCAGCCAAAACCTACCAATTTTTTACTTCAACATATTAATGTTACCAATGACAATTTAATTTAAAATCTACAATTTTAATATAGTTATACCACTTAGTACTCCTTACAACTTGATAAACATATTATTATATATCAAGATTCGTACACTTTTTCTATGGGATCTCCTTTGCCCAAAATGCGTCACGAAAGTAGGTGTTAACATCATGCAATCATCGAAAATAGTAATAGAATAACCCATATAACACATGCATGACCTCCGACGTCATCTCTAGAGGTTTCTTAAGATTTTCCCACTCCGTCGCTCAATGTAGCTCTCTATCTGCTGCTCACCAATACTTTTACGAACCACTCGTACTTTTAGTCGAGCTTATCAAGTGACTAATGCGTCAGTGACGATTTCGCTTAAGTTAATCAGATTCTTCGGGATTTTTCGCTCCCCACTACATGAGTGAAAACACGTACTCAACATGGGTGTATATAAAGAATGATCGAAGTGCCGAACTCGCAGAAGCATCCAAGACAGTTCTTGTGAAACACAAGGAAACTAAAGCTCCAAAAGTGTTTAAAATACAATATCAAAATGCAGTTTCTAGTAATTGTGGCCATAACCATCGCCGCTGTCACAGGTGATCATACTAAATTATAATTTAGCTTTGTATAATATTCTATGA
>UELU01137989.1:10068-29624 GCA_900490025.1 Megastigmus dorsalis | reverse complement strand
ACATATTATATATATAATATTACTTGAATAAATAATTTGAGGACATTATATTTAGAAATTCGAATTTTTGATAAGGCAAAGGAATTATAACACATAATTTATAGTAATTTATATAATTAATAATAAGTAGATTTACGGATATTTAAAATCATAACAATTATTAATAAGAATATACTCAATGAACAGACTTTAAATTTTATCTCATACAAAAAATATATTAGATAAAATAAAATAATAGAGATTTAGAGTACTGCTAATTTATTTTCAAAAGTAAATTTGGATAATACAAAATATAAATATTATGAGGCAACACGCGGCGTGAGCCCGCGCGCGAATTGTAAGGGTAATGCAGATCGGCTGTACAACTAATTACTTTTATAAATCACTTTTTTAACATGAATCATTGTTATTTCACTTTCAAATTAAAGTTTAATTATTTTATATTTTGACTGAAATTCTATTAAACCAATAAATAATTATAAACAATTAATTCTGGCATTGTAACTTTGTTGCTTTTAATTTATTTGAAATTATCAATGTATAAAAATATTTTTTTCTTACTACTTTTTTTCGTGTTTTTTTACTTATTTTAAATTTCCCTCTCCGGCGCAAGGCTTGCGCTGTGAACCGGGCTGCGAACTCACGCGCGATCGACAACTTTGATTGCTGCCAACTGTCGCACCGTAAACCATTGATTATGTGGTTGCGGAATTCCGCACCTTTTCACATCACTGGCGAGTGAGGCAACTTCACTCCGGTCTTCGACGATCTCGGAAAAAAGTTTTTTTAAGGTTACGGAGAACGGGAGAATACCGATTATACGGAGTGTTGTTTTGTCAATTTGTTGTAGCGATGCCAAAAGCATGATAATCAGAATTTTGTCCAGAAATTTTTTTCATGGGCAAAATACACAAATAGGTATGTCTATGTTAGTTAACTAGTTCAGGGTTGAACGCTGTTCACGTGTTCCAATCGTTCCGTCGTTTCGTTAGCAAGCTGTCGTCCGCTGTGGTCTACGCGTTTTCGAATACATCGATCAATTGCCAAATATATGGTTATGGTACTTGGTAAGTCATAGTACATACATTTATTAAAATATATATTTATAATTTGTATGTATCAATTATTTTTTGTTTTTATTAGTACTCTCGCTTTCCATTAATATGATCCAGAATTAATGGAATTTTTAGAAATCATTGTCACGACTCCCATTATTATAAGGGTATTAGACGAAGAGGAAAGCTTAGATAAAATAAAACAATACTCATTAAGTGAATGTAAAATATTCAATGCTGAAGTTTTGTTTCGAGAAGACTGTACTGCTGCTGAACTTATAGATATCATTAATGCCAATCGTGTATACCTGCCAAGCCTTTATGTTTACAATAAAATAGATCAAATTTTCATAGAAGAAGTTAATCGAATTAATTGCAAGACAAGCAAATAGTATTGTATTAAGGTAATACATAATCTTAAATATCTTTATATTTATTCAGTGCAAAACAATACAAATAATATTTATTTAAAAAAAATATTTTTACATAATACTTGTATTGTACTAGCTGCAACATGAAGCTGAATCTTGCTTATTTATTGGAAATTCTGTGGGAATATTTATCACTTATAAGAGTATACACAAAAAAGCCTTGACAGCCCCCTGACTTTGATGATGGTTCAATTCTTCGAAGAAAGAAGTCACTGTTGAACATGTTTACCATGCAATTCATCATACTCTAGCAGCTTAATTCAAATATGCACTTGTTTGGGTGAGTTTCAATATATTAATTATAATCACAATAAGTATTAAAAATATTAACAAGCATAAAATTTAATATAAAAAAAGCTTTTATTTAAATATAATATCTTGTTGAATTTTATATAATTAAATTTAATTTATTCTTATTTCACAACATTATTAATGTATACATATATTATTATTTTGTAGCAGTGGAATTGGAACACTTGGAGACTCTTTAAGGGTACTATTAAGTTCATGCAGAAACCTGGAAAAACATCATTTCGGGGTTTAACCGATTGGGATCTCGTACCACTATTTTTTGTCGAAATTTACAGCAATTAGACTTACTTGGAGCCCGTTCTCTCAATCCCGAATTTTGTATAAGTTTACTTTCTTGTCTTCGACTACTTATGATAGATTTGATTTTTTGTGAAGGAATAAGTGATGTTAAAATTCTCGAGTGGCGTCAACTTTATCCTCATGTATCAATAAAAAGAAGTTATCAAGTATATTTATAAAAATTAAAAGGTTCAAAATATATTTAATTGTGGTACATTAAATTGATGGAACAATTAAAGTATTTATGTGATTATGGTGAATTATTATAATTTATTATTATTGCTCTTATTAAATTAACACCAAATTACTCGAGGCTATAAATAATTTCTCAAGAAACTGAGCAATGTGCTTTTTAAGACTGCAGCTAGATTAAGGTGCAATTACTATTATGCTATGTTAATTAAGTTAAATTAAGTATCCGAGTGTCATAGATCAATTAAATTTCTTGATGTATTTATTAATATATATACATTTTCTCCTGTATTCATACATTTTATTTTATCTAATATATATTTTTTGCATGAGATAAAATCTAAATTTTGTTCATTGATTTGAATTCTTATTGTAATGATTTTAAATATTCGAAAATCTACTTATTAATTATATAAATTACTAAGTTATATTTTTTACAATTCCTTTGCCTTATAAAAATTCGATTTTTTTAATTATCGTAGCTTGATCGATATATATAATGTCTTCGAATTATTCATTTGAGTAATATATATATAATAGTTCATATATAACAATCGATATTATAGGATATTATTATTGCAGTAATTAATATGATTTTTTATGTATTATTGTGAATTTGAACTAATATTAAATATATATAAACTAATTTTACGTCGTTGAAATCGAAAAGCGGGAACGAGTTTTGGTCTGTGTCTTTCATTATAATTGCGTTTGGTCGTGTGGATCAAGGCGTTATTTTTACGATAGCTTAGTATAACTTTTTGCAGGGCTTTGGTTCGAATCTCAACAAAGTCAATGTTTTTTTTCTTTAAATGATTGAATATCGTCAGGAATACCATATGGTATATATTGCTATACATTTAACATTAGAACTACAGATGAATAAATTAATTCAAATATTACAAAACTTTTTATTCGTAGATATACTTAATGTTAATCAGATTTTTTAACATAAGTCATTATTTAATGTAGTATTTTTAAGAAATTGTATATTTTAAAGTTTGTACTTTACTATAAAATCTGAGCAGAAAAAGAAGTAGGTTCGATATCAGGCCATGATCAGTACACCCATATTATTGCCATGATCAGTCCCTGATGGTCAATATATACTGATCCTTGCCTGATCAGCAATGTAATGATTATACATCAGTTAGGGTCTACTATAGCTGGACGAATATACATAATTTAGCCCTTGTTAGTGTCTAATCTCGACCATATGTCATTTTTTTTTTCGTTTCCATCGTACATTATAATTATCATTCCAATTATATATAATTTGATGGATCTCGCAGCACTATAAAATATCTTTATATATGCATGCTATAAAGGCATAATATGGTTCAAGCTATCTATTATATTTGTGTATCGAAATATAATTAATAATTGTTTAACAAGTCGAGCTAAAAATCAGATTATAATCAAAAGCCCGTGTACCACGCTTGGCATGAATTAATGCTTTTCTGGCCAGACCTGGATATAATTTGACCGCAAAAAATAATAATGTGAATATAAAATTATATACAATATATATCTTCAGTTAATCCAAATAATTTGGCGCGTGAAGGTCGAAAAGCGGGAACGAGTTTTAGTCCATCACTTTCATATTAGTTGCATTTGGTCGTGTGGATTAAGGCGTTACTTTTACGACTGTAAGTTTTTGCGGGGTTCCGGTTCGAATCTCGGCAAAGTCATATTTTTTTTCTTTAAATTTTCGAATATCGTCATGAATACCATATTTCTTTATATTTAACCTTAGATCTGCAGCAGAATAAATTAATTCAAGTAGAAAAAAGTATGAATTGGTCTACTAAATTACTTTATTAACATAAAAAATTATTTAATAGATTTATAAGAATTTACACTTAGCAGTTTATCCCCTAGAGCTATTTGCCCTATTCCTATCATATTCCTTACTCTTGTGTTCATTATTCTTATTTCTATTATTATTCCTTCTAGTCTTAAAATTATTACATCTATACTCTTAGTTTACTATCCTTCAACTCGACGATTCCCCGTTCTTATTTGGGCAGTCTGTCCCCTTGTAACTCACCACGGCATATTAATAATAGCAGAACCACATTCCATGCGGTGCAATGTGGCATTCCGTGACAACATGTCCCGTTTTATTGCAACGAAAGCAGTGCGCAAGGAATGTGGTCTCCCTCTCCTTCCTCTAGGCTAGGTTTGCCTTGGAGCTTCTAGTCTCCTCTCCTTCTTTTCTGCTTCCCCTTATGAAAATAATCTGCACATAGTTCTACATAATTTTATGGAGAAATTTATGCAGGTATATAAGTATGAATATATACACATATTTATGCAGAAAACTATGTATAAATTTATGCACCTACTTATGCACCATTTTTGTTTGCATAAAAACATGCATACAAATATTTATAAAAACGTGCATAAAAATGTGCAGAAAATTATGCAGATTATGCAGAAAGTTAGGCAAACAATATCATGTAAAAAAATACACAGAAAAAAACATAAAAAGCTATTATTGTTTATATCACTGGTGGATCGATTCTGCAGCAATTTTTTATTATTTCAAGTACTTAAGATTTCAGTTTACGTACAATAATTATTATTATTATTATTATTATTATAAAAATCTTATTCGTTATCATCAATAACTGTAAAAAATGTAATTTTCTTACAATAACTTTATAGCAAAAATGATTCAGTTCGTTACTTAAAAGGGTTAACGAAGCTTATGAATTGACGTATCAGTATCATTTGAATGTAAAAAGTTAGACATTAGTGAAAATAATGATGATAGTTAAAAAAATTACAGCTGCATATCCACCTGGATAATGCTGGATTTTCCTGAATTTAGGGGCTGGATATCCAGTGTGGATTTAGGTGGATTTTAGACTGGATCTCCAGTTGAATTAGGCTGGATTTTCGCCTGGATTGCTTTTTGGATATCAAGGAGGATTTGACTTGATTCCTCCCTGGGTCAGACGGGATATACAAGTCCGTTTGATTAGCCTGGATTGTCGACCGGATACATACCATCGCACTCAATTCCATACACAGGTTCAGGCACGCACATACATACACATACGTACACAGTCATGCACTCACACAATCATGCATACCTGCCCATATTCATACTCATAAACATACTCATATCATCGTTTATTGAGTTAAACAATAGAAGTGGGTTATCTGATTGGTATACATCATTTGATCGGTACATGCCTCCGTAAAGACTACTATTACAATCATGATCATTATTATATAGTAAATGTGGATCTATTTAAACAGGAAGTGAAAAGTTATTTTGTTGATGCACTATTCCAGTTGAAAAACTTTTTGCTTATTATAACATGAATGCTATTATAGCAGCCAGCATTACGCCGGCCGAATCCGAATATTATTTAAAACTATAAAAAATTATAACTTGTAATCATAAAAAATAATAAAGTAGGATGCTCACGCAAATGTTTTATTCGCATTATTAAGGGGAACGCACAAAATTATTAATTTAAAAAAAAATACCCCTTTATTTGAAGGCCAAGTTAACATGAATTTAATTGAAAAAGTCTTTCTATACTCGTCTGTTTCTACTTCCAAATTCTTTTGTATATTTTACTAGATGTTGTAGTGCATCAACCTTATAGCTAACAAAGGCAGATAATAAGTTTAAATTTAAATAAGTTAAAATTTAATAGTTTAAGTTTTCCAATTTTTCTGATTTTGAAATTTTTTAAAAATAATGATTTGATGGAATTTGATGTTTACTATCTCATTTTATTTGTATTTTCAAGTACTTTTAAAATATAATTTATTGAATTATAATTTATAAATATTTGGTGAAAGAAATTTGTTTAAAAATTTTAGGTTATGTTATAATCAAAGTTTTTTATATTTTTGCATAGAATTGAAAATTATTATTATTTATGAATGTGGAAGAATAATATAAAATTTAAAAATACATTGTTAATTCTAATAATAATTGTGAAATTAAAAAAAAGTTTCTAAATTTCTTATATAATTTTTGAAATATTGTTAAGTAGTTAAATTACTTACTTTATTTATAAATTATATAATAAATATATATTAGAACAAAACATTAACTTAGAGGAAGCTAAGTGCCAATGAATTGGCAGCGGTTTTTTACATGCATTATTTCAAAAATTCATTCAACATATAAACATATAATAGTAGTCTATTAAAAAACTGTATAACTGTATAAAAATTTGATAATTGAAAAATATATTCATCTGAACAATATTGGTTGATCAAATTATATTGACCATGATGCAATCGAAGGTGGAAAAGAATTACAGTGCAAGTTCGCGAGACAACATGTTTTCAGTCATGCTTTTGTTTCCCCTCATTGTTCACGCGACGTGGACATTCGGCAAGACTACAGAAGTCTTTCAACATCCTTTTATTTGTTCGTGGGATATGAATATTTGGCGAGACAAAGTGCATCTCTAGCTTGCACTTGCCATTTTGCAGCGACAATTTGGCAAGATAATCACGCCCGTATACGTCTATGGAGTACCATATCTTACAATAATTGTATTCGAGCAACTATTGATGGGAAATATAATTCATCCGATTAACTAATTGTAAGTCTTCCATATATAATAACGCTCACTAAACGATTGGAAAAAGGCAAAGAGCATTGCCCAAATGAATTTATTCGATAACTTGTCAATGCTAATAAGCATGGAAAATTCAAGGCTAAGTACTCAATTGCGTTAAATCCTTCTTTACAGTGGTCCTGTTGTATTCTATGGATTAGTGAATCCTGCTGCTTATGTTTATTTTTTCATACTTCGAGAATCTTTGTAAGTCCCTCATTAGTGAAGAAAATATAATACTTGCAGGCAACTTAATACGTATATTTGTTGGAAAAGCAGATGAAGTTTATGGAGTGAAATTTTTTTCATTCAATGTTCATGGTTTGTTGTACTTCGTAGATGATGTAGGATGTTTGGACCACTAGATTGATATTCGACTTTTCCTTATGAAAATAACATGACTTATTTTAGAAAAGCATGTCGTTACAACACATAGTGAGAAGAAGAGCTAAGAATCTGTCAAGAAGGTCATCAATTCAATTCAGTTGTCTGGTGAACATCATAGAGGACCTATTTCTTCAAGAGAGTACACAAATGGTCGTCAGTACACCAAATCACTAGAGGACACTTTTTCATATCCTTAAACCAGCAAAATAATATTGTACTGTTGAAGGATTCGTCTATACGTATTGTTAAAAATATTATTAAAATGAATAATGCTAATTTTTATAAATCTTTATTATCTTTATTATTTTCTTAAATCTCGTGTTATTATTTACGAGAATATCTCCTTCCCAAGGAACCCTGGCTTGTTGAACATCCGGGGGAAGGTTCTAATGTTACAATTTTAAATAGTAAATTTTAAAATTTTTTAATCATTGTTGCAGCTTTTGTCGCTCATTGTCCTCGGCAAGTGCATTCTGTTCCTCTTCAAGCACAATCTAATCAAATTCTCACAGTGAAAAATTTTGGAGAATACCCAGTAAATTGGTAATTTACATCATCAAAGCTTTGGCTGGGAATTCAATTCTGGGTCGATGCTTAAGTGAACCCATAGAGTAAGTTTAGTTTATATTTTGTTAATTAAAAAAATATTTCTTTTTAATACTATTCTCTTCATTACAGTATTCTAGTGTCATTTTCAAGAGGTTGTATGCCATTGAAAAAGAGAAAACGTAATTTATTGATGAAAAAAACAGTTTTTTTAGAATAATTTGTTTTATATGATAAATAGTCCGACTTTTTGTTTTTTAGATCAATGGACAAATCGGTCACGGAGATTTCACAGAGGCAAAGACACAAGTTCCACAAACCTACCATTTCAAAGCATTGAACACCTTACTGCTTTTGAAACCGTAAAAAATGAAGTTTACGAGGAAATAGTAAGCACAAATAGATATTATTGGTACTGAAACTAGTTTAAAATTATATTTAAATCATAAATTAAATGTATTCCAGGTCAGCTTCTTGGCTTATCAAGATGACTATGACGTCTCGGATGCCACTGCTAGATATATGTGCAGTTGATTCGAAGTAAATGAAAATTTATTCAAAAAACCTTACGTGGAGTAAAGTTGACAAGGTCAAACATCCTTTGAAAGACTCTCGATTTTCTAAAGCATATGAAGATAAATTATTTATTTAGTTAATCATAAACGAGCAATATGCCCTGAGATTAGGGTTGTCAATTATTTTTTATTTTAATATGAAATTTCAATACAAAATTAATTCATTGATTCAGTTTGAGTTTACAAAATTAATAAATTCACAAATGGTATGAAATTTCATTAATTCAATGTGTCATTAATTCAATGTATCTTTGTGACATATCTTCATTGAAATGCATGGTTCTATTTATTGGTTAGGCTAATAAAGACACTGAAGGTCGTTTAGAATTTAATAGAATTTGTAAAGATTCAATTTGTAAAGAATTTCTAATTTTTCAAGCCAATGCTTCAGAATAATAATTATTAATTCCAATTTGTTTCTGATGCCCTAGCTATTAATGGACAAATTATGTCAAAACACTGAGTATGTATGGGCTATAAATAATGCTCTTAAAAGCATAAAATAGTCTTTGGTGGAGAAGAGGGACCTACAACGAAGAAGAAGATGAGGCCGTTGGTGCAATCCTCGATAGAACTGAGCAGGCACAACCTGAAAGAGCTGATCACTATTTCGATGTCCCAGACGACCAAGCAGAACTATCTATAGTCGAATTACGAAGAGTCTGAGTTATCCAGCTAAGTATTTTTGTATTGATCATTTATTGATGATTTATAATTTAATAATTTTATCTAGGTGTATCTGGTTTTAAGCTTTAAAGCTTTGAATAAAGAAATTTCCCTATTTATGTATATAAGAATAGATATATATATATATTCAAAATTTAAAATTTGAACAGTATATTTTATTTTCTTTAATCCTTATACGTAACAGATTAATTATACATTAATTATTTACATATATTGTTTGCTTTTTTACAATTATAAATAAAATCAATCATTATGCTGGCAAACACCGAGTTTGCCAAGAGTTGTCATCATTTTGCCAACACACTGTACTCGCAACTGGATATCTATGTGACCGCCACGTTGACACACGCGTGAGGGCATTTTTCCAGCATTTTGCTCACATGTTGTGATTATCTTGGTTATGTGTTGTCACTAGCGCTCCATGCCAGTTATCGAAGCTCTACTCCTTTTCATATTGCATAGATGCATAGCTTGCACTTCTAATGCGTTATGGCTCGCAACATGTCTGAGGCCCCATCACGTTGTCCCCGACGTGCTTAAGTGAGATATTCTTTATCGACTACTATGAGTTGCTCGGATCCTCGACCTGGAACTTCTGACATTCACGGGACGCAACTCACCGATCTTTTTGACTTTACATATCTTTCTTTTCTTCGGCAGGGTGGCAATTAATCTTCCGAGAGATACCAATTGTTGAGGAGCAGGTAAGACAGTCCACTTATGTGTTGACACTAATCCCCCATCCCAGTTATCCTAGCTCTACTCCACTGCATATTGCATAGCTGCAAAGCTTGCACTTCTAATGTGTACCACTTGTATCAATATTATCATAAATATTTTACTAAATTATTATAAAACTTAAAATAAAATAGAAGCAGCTTTGAATCATTATCTTTAAGTTAAATTAACTTATTTCATTTTCACCATAATTTCCAACATAATTTTCACCATTTCTTGTATAATTTAGCTTTTTAGTCATCATTTCGATTTCCTTTATACTTGCTACTATATCGCCAGATTTATGTACATAAGTGTTAAATTCTTCTTTCGTACTAGTATTGGTTAGTGAATTAGCTAATAAAACTTCGGAAGCTTGATGGCTAATTTCGTTCCAAGCAAACACCATATCTTCTGGTAAGCTAAAACGACTACAAACAGCGAACCGGACTACAACTTTATTTTTATATGCTCCTTCAATTACGTAAATTCTTCGTCTTTTCGTAATTCTGTCCAAAAGTTGTTTCGTCAAATCATTGTCACCCTGTCAAAATATCAAATGGATAATATAAAACAAATATAAAATAAATGAAATCAGATGATAAAAAAAGTCATTACTGACCTTTAACCTAAAGCAGATCAGGCCCAATTTTACTTCTACAACAATTTCAAATCTATCATCGCTTCTTACTAAATCTTCAAATATTTGGGCTAATTCGACGTAACGTCGAATATGTTTTTGTAAGCCTTCCACTCCGTATAAACGAAGTACAAACCACATTTTTAAGGCTCGAAACCGTCGTCCTAATGGAATTTGCCAGTGCTAAAAAAATATGAAAAATATAAAAATATCAAGGAAATATAAATATGCATTCGTCTTTCTGAATTTTTAATGATTAAGAATTAATTAATTTATTACTCTGTAGTCCGGTAATTTTCCTTCTTTGTCGTATGTCAAGTATACTCGTTCTACGTGAAAGGCTTCTGTTAAATATCGAGAATCTCTGACCCTGTACAAAATTTAAATATAACAAAATAAAAAAGGTATGATAATATTACTTTTAAATTCATTTATTACTATTTTACATCAACAATTGTGACATAAATAATAAAATGTTCTATGAGAAAATGTTGTTTTTTTTTTAATTAAAAGTAGTATAAGTATTTTTGTTACTTTTTTTTAGTTTAGAACAACTAATATATACTTGAAAAATTCAGTTCTTATATTCCAATTTCATTACTAAAAAGTGTGGACTACGTATAATAGGGAAAATCGAAGTTAGAGTGCAGTTGCACTTTTAAATTCATAAATTAAAAAAAATAATTATGTTTTTAATTCTTTTTTTTAAATAATGATTTTAAATACAATAGAAATTTTAGTTAGATGTATTAGGTAATTAAAATAAGTCTTTAAGACTTTCAATGAACTGTCAAAAATCTATAATCTATTAAAATTCAAATTCAAATACTTTACCAAAGAGCTGAACAGTCGAAGTTAACCAGAAGCCATTTATGAGGATTAAAATTGAAGGAGTCAGCATATTCAATTCCTGACATTAAATAGCGATACTCTGGACAAACGAATGCTGCACCTAAACATCAAATTTAATAGCCAACTTTAAATCTTGTTTATGACATTTGAAGGGGAAGTCGAAGGACTTTGTTTTACCCATGGAGTATACTCTATATGGATTAATTTACAAGTTGCAGTTTCATACTTTTCACCTCGTATCGTCATACTGAATGAAATGTTCCAAAAATGGGTAGAAAATGTGGAAATTCGCTATAGAATTGGAGTCAACAAAGAACATTGTGAAAAACCAGAAAAAGTTAAAAAAGTTACATACTGCATCATGCGACTATTCACCTCGGCACCGTGTGCTGTCAAAGTGAACAACTAAACGGTCAGTGGCAAGTTGGCATAAAAATTTGGTGCGTCGACCTCGAAATTCAGACTTTCTGTAAAATATACTGAGAGTTTGACGGTCAAATTATATTTTAATTATTCTTTCTGTGAAAATAGCCTAATATTTTTGTTATGGTGCCACTATTTTAAATGCCATGATACAGTAAGTATAGTCGATTCTATAGTGGATTTCCAGAGTTTTTACGAAACTTCAGAATATTTCATTCAGTATACGAGGAGAAAAGTATGAAACCGCGACTACTGAATTAGCTACACTCCATGGATCCTTCAGCTTCCTCGAGGATGCTATAGTCGAAAAGTCGAAAATTTCGGAGATAAAAATCGCTGTGGATTACGAACTAAATTTTCGACGACAAAAACCTCTGTGAATTGTGGATGGAATTTCATGAAACTTGAACCACGTAACAATTACATCATTACCGAGATGGTGACCGAGAGTTTTTTCAAAAAATTAATCTCTATCTTTATATACTTCGTTAAATGACGGAACTGGCAAGATAGAAAACTTTCAGACCATAACACATTCCTTTAATCGTTAATTTTTATCTTAGCTGCTAGTATGCACGGAAATTATCTCAACAACTTTCCAAAATTATAAATAAATTATTAGTTTATAACTTATATTTAATATTGAAATCTATGTTACTTCATACTGTAATAAAATTCAGTTTTTCGTGGCTTATAATGTTTGTAAATGTGAATAAAATAGTAGCAATATCACAAAATTAATTGATTTAAGATTATCAAAGACGTTATATAGGATAAGACTATCATGAAAACTAACATAATCTTACCAGCATAAGCAGCATCAATGTGAAGCCAGATGTTATATTTTTTACAAATAGGGCCAAGTTCATCGAGATTATCAAAGGCACAGGTCGGCGTAGTTCCTAAATTTGCACAAAGATAACATGGTATGTAACCAGCCTCTATGTCTCTCTTTACGGTTTCAAGGAGTGTAGCTCCTCGCAAGCTGCATTTTTCATCTGTTGGCAATAGTTTCATTGGTACTGCACCAAGTAATCCGCTTTTCTCAACACTGGAATTTGCTTGGTCTGAAATTCAGAAGATTACAGCTTGGTAATATTAATTTTTAAAATAGTACATTACACACCTAGGCAGGAAAAATAAGTATGGTGGTATTTCGCGCAGAGGATCAAGAGAGAGAATGAGAGAGGGAGAGATATATTGTTTTCGCGAGATTGCGCGTTTAATCCTTGTGTGCGGTGGTAGGAGTTTTGGAAGAGTGAGAGAGAGAGAGAGAGAGAGAGAGAGGGAGAGTCGCGGAGTTAAGCGATTATTCCGTTGTTCTTAACCCGAAATATTGCGGGAGAGATAGATAGATAGATATTCGTTTATTTGTATATAAATACAAAATTGATTATTAATCAGTACACATATGGTTTTACAGTATATAAAGACACTCTTCATTTTTCGCCATTCTATACAAATATTGCACTTTGTTACTATCTATGATATCACAGCATGTGTTAAAAATTTTAAGACAAAAAATCAGTCTTATACAAAAATCAGTCAATACCGAGTAGTCATAGTCAAGTACCGAGTCGTTATCATCTACAAATCTAAGTCAATCCATGTGTGAGAAGTTTCAGTATAATGCTTCGAGCCGTGCTGGATGGTCTTAACTGAGAGTTCGTCAGCTAATCGCTGAACGAACTCAGAATCACCAGTCGTCGACAACAGATCTGCATTCAGATCACCCGTAATCAACTTGTGTCTGTAATTACCACAAAGGTCTCTCAGAGAACTGAGGAAGTCAAGATCGCTATTAAAAGCTATTTTTGGAAGCCGATAAACAACACCAACTAGGATTGGTGGCGTGTTACCCTTTTGAACTTCACAGAAGATGAATTCAGGAATATCTGGCTTACCAGGTCCTGTGCTATTGGTTTTAGCAAGGACTTTAACTTTATAATCATTACGAATATAAAGGGCAACACCACCACCATTCACATTACGATCCTGACGTAAAACACTAAACCCGTCGATCCGAATGAGTCGATCATCTACAACTAGGCCAAGCCACGACTCGGCGATTTCGAAAAGATGGTAGGACGGATTATCGCTAAGAAATTAACGGAATTGCGTAATGTGAGCTCTAAGAGAATTCCCATTGAGAAAGCCCGCTCTCAGTGCACTTTCCTTCACCACACCAGTAACTCCCCGCTGCAGTCATTCGGTAGTCACAGCTGTGCCACTAGTATTAGGGTGGCCGCTCTCCTCCCCCGCTTGAATGTGGGAAACAGAGCGTCCACTCCCTCTACAGTATGCATCAGCAATGACCCGCAGGTTTGGAGCGGAGGTAAAGAAAGAGAGAAAGAGGTCGTTTCCGATTTCGCGGAAACACGTGGTGATCTATTGCGCGGCGGCAGCATGAGAGAGAAAGAGAGCAATGAGAGAGAAAGAGAGAGTTACATGAAATATCCATAGGTTATTTCTGCGCACGGAATTTCGTGTTTCCTAGGTGCGGCGGTGGAAGAAGTCCGAGAGAGTGATAGAGAGAGAGATAGATATTACGACTCGCGTAATTGCGCGTTTATTGTTGCGTGTATCGAAAGAGCGGGAATTTGTGATAGGGCGGCACGGGGTGATGATGTAGATTATCTCGTACAATGAATGATTTTTGTTGGTACTTTGTAAGGATTCTTCGTGCGTGTGTTTCCCGGAATTCCCTCGCCTCTTTTCTAGTGTAGCGCGGGATAGGGTGCAGAAGGTTAGAGACTTCTAGGTACGGAACGAGTGGCGACGCCGAGCTGAGCGGAAAGCAGCAGGGATTCCGTAATAATATATTATGGAATGAATTCACGTAAGTATTCTACGTAATCGATTTACGTAACGGAATTACGGAAATTTCGGGATTTACAGGTATGTGAACGGGGAAACCGGCGGAGAAGGCAACCACAGGAGAGCGTCATACTCTCAGTGACGTGCTCGGCGGAACCTCCTCTGGGAGAGGGTTGGGTTCTCAAGAGCTGGTGGGGCAGAGACGAGGAATTCGCCTGGAGCCCTTATATTAATAGAAATTTGGCGGATCTCCGAGTTTTAGAATTGTTGAACGGGAACGAGAGAAAGGTCGGAAGGATTCTTCCCGGAATCTTTACCCACCCAAGTACCGTGTCACAGGTTATGAACTAAACATCTTGTAGAATGTCATTGTCTGTCAAACTAGTTTTGTATATTGTAAAAATGGTGTCGGAGCCACTAATTTACTAAATAATTTCTTTGCTTCAGTGATTTTGACCAGTGAATGAAAGATGTACCTGAGTAAATTTTAAAAAAGTTCTGTAGACTCCGATCGTTCCTTCTTTAAGTTTTAATAGAAAATATCAAAATATACTATTTTATCGATAATTAAGCAGTCCTACTCGCACTTATTTCAATTTGAACTCATAACTGAAAACAATGAATTATTATGACAAAACCAAACAAATAATTTTTACTAATTTTTACTAATTTTTACTAATTTTTTTATATATTTAGTAAATTGTAAATATTTAATAAATATATTGTGAATATTTTTATAGAATGAAAAGATCGCTGACAGTTATTCAAAATAAGGATTTATCGATAATCATCCAGCAAAAACTTGATAGAATTTTAGACTCACATTTTTTCCTCTGTAAGGTAGACTGCTTAAGACATGTACAGTCAACAAACCGTACGAAAAGAGTATAGGAGGGAAAAATCTACGATATATAGTAGAAGGTTATACAATGAAATATTGGAGTTTTTGCTGGATGATAATCGATAAATTTTTTCCTAATAATTAATAATTAAATGAATTAATTTAAATAAAAACTATGTGAAAACATATACGAAACTGTTTACAGAATGAAACTTCTTTCACAACCCTTCTATTAGATATAATGAAATCATGGGACGATAAAGAATTACAAAATAACAATATTTATCAGTACAGCTGTATTGGTATCGAAATACACACACAACATATATTGTTTGCATTTCCTGGTTATAAATAAAATTGTTTAATTAAGATTAAAGTCCATGTTGACAATATTTTGGAATAGATTGGTGAAGAAGGATTAACCTTTGTTCATATAACATACAAATTTCTTGAAAGTTCTAATTTCAAGAATTTTCAAAATTGTTTAAAAGACATCAGAGCTGATGTGTCAAGATATATAAAGATATATAGCAATAAAGAAATCTTACCTGATGTATATGCTAGTAATTTTGATCTGATTGTCCCTTCATCCCATTCAGGGTGTTCTTTCTGTACTCGATTAATAGTGATTTCTTTAGCGACGAGAAGACAAAGGAGGGTGGATTCGCTTGCTGATCCCTAAATATTATAATAAAATAACAATTTTGTAGTAATTCATGAAAACTCTTTGTTCAACAGAATAATGAGAATTCATTTTGAAACGGTATCAATTTTTTATGCAACATCTCTGGTAGAAATTTATCCAGTATTATCGAGGCGCCCCGCTTATTATCGAGGCGCCCCGCTTATTATTCGGGGGCCCCGCTTAATAAGCCAGGCGCCCTGATGAAACGATATAATTTTCTACCTGGGATTTGCTAAAATATTTTTTTTATAATGCTAGGTAAAAAATAAAAAACGTGACTAAATAAAACAGCAACAAAATTTGCTATCACAAACATTAACTAAATCACTACGAATTCATTGACACATAGCTTCATTAAATTTAAATGATTTGTTCCAATCTTTATAATTTATAAATAAATTAAGTTATAAATTACCTATACTTTAAAATTTATATTTTTAAAAATGAACTGTATAATAAATTTTAATGAATAATGAATTTTAATGAATTCTGGAAGTTTGGCGAAGGGCATGCAGAAATCTATTAGTACTTCTAGAAAGAAAAAAGGGCAAAAAGGTTTAATTGAGCGAACGTTGATTATCTAAATATACAAATTTTAAATGAGCCATTAAAAATGTTTTGAACTTTGCTTGATGGACAGGAAAAAAAGGCATTCAAAGTCGTGTTTCGCGCACATCGTGGTAAAAAATATACTTTAATGTATAGAAATTTACCTTGCACGGGGGTAGATTGTCACCCTCGCTTCATTCGTGCTACAAACCACACCCGAGTCAAAATTGCCTGTTTCGCGCACTGGTATCGTAATGTATTATTTTTCCTTTATATAATTTTTCCTTTCTGTTGTTTGAAATTTTGCAATCTATTTTTGCAATAATCATTCACTTTTCACATAATTTAACTTTTAAAAATGAATGATAAGCATTGATCAAGCAAATGTACTGATCATATGCACAAGATCTGCAAAGAAAACGAATCAAAAACCTCAAAAGAGAGGAAAATTGAGTGGGCTGAGGCAGTTACGAATAAATTGAAATTGTTAGATGAGAGGCAAAATACTCTCGATAGGGTATCAAATTGAATAAAATTTTTTATCCATTCGCGTTTCCTCGCACTACGATTGCACAAGTAGAAGTGATAAAACGCAATTTCTCTCGATAGGCTTGAACCTTGTTTCAATTAAATATTTTTATTAAACGAAAAAGTCCGTGAACTAAGAGAAAGCGAAGAATTAAGTACTGTAAGTTCTGGATTGACGCGTACAGTAAATTGTTCTAGGCAGAAGTAGATTCTGAAAATTTAACACTTTTAAAGAGCTATTGTCTCAGTCAGACTGACAAAACTACCGACAAAAACCAAAGCGAAATGAATAATACTTGCGATTTAGTCAAATCGAAAATCGATGCCAATAAAGAGTCAACTATGCCTAAGAATTTGTCGCGAAAAATTAAATTCGAGTTACCCGAATGTAAGGGACACGATACGGAACCAATTAAATTTTTAGCCGAACTAGTAAAATACATTAATTTAATGAAACCCCACTGAAGATAAATAACCCTGCGTGATATCACAATCCTCAGAAGGATCCATGCAAGAATGGTGGTTGCTCCAGCAAGACGGTATATATGATTGAAATAAATTACGCAACATAATTTTTCGGTCTCGCTACTTGACGTCGAATACAAGGAATCTGAAATAGTAAAGAAAGCATTTTATCATTTTGATAGGGAAATTCGCATAAATGTAATCGCGCAACAAATCAAAAACAAAAATAGTTTATTTTGCACATTGTCAGAATATGACGCAGACGAAGTAAAAAACCAATCGATTGAAACCCGAAAATGAAAAATGCCCAGAAAATTCGGTTAAATGAGAACGCAAAAAACGTGAACAAATAAAGTCTTATATAGTAAGTCGTGTAATTCAGAAAATTTAAAAAGCAATAAGTCCGAGAAATCTTTGAAACTAGAATCTAAGGCAAAACAACAATTTCGAAATTTCGATAAAAAATATACAAATTATCGGCAAGAGAGGCACTTGTGACTCAATAAAAATAGATAATTACGCTGAAAAAAAAAAGTAAAACACGATAAAAATTTGCATCATTTTCGAAGATCCGCCAGATGAATTATGAAGTGATATCGATCCAGAAGGTATAAATTTAAAGATAGTGCAATGTCCAGAAATAAAAATTCTCACAGAAAAAATTAAATTAAATGCATTCATCAATACGGAAAGAAAAATTACGCGTTTATCGGAAGCATTTAATTTTAACAATATAAGGGATTAAAGGATAAACCAAAATTACATATAAGTTTTAAAGTCATAAAAGGTGCAACGGAAGCAAAGTGTTTAAAATTACAAAGATTATTGTAAATACGACTTTTGGAAATTTATGTACTGCATTAATCTATATAATCGTTCAAAAATTAATCAAAGATTATATTATCGGATACGACTCATTAAAGTCTTTACAAATGTTATTAGATACTAGGTTCAGTAAATTCAGTTTATCTATAAATCAAAACTATGAAACCATACCATATGTAGACGTAAACATAAACTTAGAAGAGTATAACTCTATGTATGTGCAATTGAATATAAATTTTCATTATAATGATAGTCGTGAAAAGGATATTATCAATTTTGAATATGATAACTCGTATGTTATTTCGAAAGACGTAATACACGAGAAAATAAATTCATACAAAATTATAAGTGATAATCAAAAATTGAAATAAATTAAACTCCATGAAGAAAGAAAATCTATGTCTTTCTACACCTTATAGTTGAAAGAATTAAAATGCTATGTAATTACATTAATCCAATTTTTATTGTAAAAAAGACAGATGGATCAGCTCGTTTATGTCTAAATGCCTGCAAATTGAATGAAAGCTCGTAGACGATTATGTTGCACCTCTTGGCGTAGAAGAAATTTTAGCTAGACGTAAAAACAAAAATAACAATAGGACATTAGATTTAACAAGTAAGAGTTAACGAATTTAACGTATAAACAGTGTTTGGTATAAAAACTAGTGGTACAGCACTTATTCGACGTCTAGACTAGGCCATTCCTTTAATAAAATTATTGAAACAGAGTATCAAATTTAAATGGTAATAAGAGCAACAAATAGCTTTTGATAACATAAAGAAATTATTTGATGACAATATTCCTGATGCTTTCAATCATATGGGCAATTTCAATATTAGACCCTATTAGAGAAGTGCAGAAAAAATAATCTTGCAACATTGACCATGCGCTTACTTTTTTAAATTACGTAGACAGGATTTTTCGATTCAAAATTTAAGAGATTCAATAATATCGAACCGGAATACTTGCAAAAAGCAAAACCAATAATTGCCAATTATTTGTGTGGGCAGACATGTACATGAAACAACGATAACAACGGACTCAGATATAAACATAACGACAATGTTTACGTTTCGCCAAGCCGAAAATAAATGAGGCAATGGAGTCAATCTCCATTTAAAACCCATTTTATCAAAATATATGAGAAATCA